>UYYA01001181.1:0-19838 GCA_900624975.1 Angiostrongylus costaricensis | reverse complement strand
GCTGTATGGGATCGGAAGTAGGACCCAAACAGAACATGTTGAACTCATCTCTGAGAAAATATGGGGACTCCTCGGACAAAGTTCACAAAAAACGTCTGTAGTACCGCTTGCAGGCACCTCAGTACAGCTTTTTGACGAAGTTGACATCCAGGATAGAAACCACGTAAACGTTAGCACATGGGAGCACTGTATTCATGAATGTAACTGTGTTCAGATGGAAAATTTGAGTCAATCTGACAACAGCAAACCCATCCTGCAAGTTCAGCTGCGCTTTCGTGCAAGTGACCCGCTGACAGGACCGACACCCTCGTAGCGATTTGGGGGACACGCCAAGTAACTCCATGGTGACTAACCGGTTCGAGATTGAGAATTTTCCAGCCAGAAACAACAAACTATCAACATAGTTTGTACTTAAAATCATAACGAATGACTTTACGTACAATATCTTCAAGTAGCTAATCTGTCTATTCGAGCTTCTAGAAAAGACTGAGAGCTCAGTTTTTTTCGTAAAATTTCGGTTTAGTTTTGTCACAGTGAACTTCTTTCTTTACAGAAATGTAAGTCTTTCCTTTCGTAGCTTAAGCTTGTCTTTAAAGGACAAAAAATTGTTCTTCCTTTACGTGAAAGCTATTGATTACAAGTCAGTCCAATCACACGCACCAAACTTGATAGGTGTTGTCGTTGTCCCTGAATACCGGCTTCGTCCACATTGAAGACGATCGATTTCAACGATGAAATGTCTGTGCGTCGTTCTTTTTCTGACATTACTTGTCGGTGAGTAAGTTTTAGTCTTTGTAAAGTATGACAAATTTTACTGGTTAGTAAGTTTGTCCCATTATTGAATACAAAGCATTACGAGGCTAATAACACTCTCAATAGAGGGAGAAGAGAAAAAGACAGAGAGTGAGAGAGCGAAAAGAAAGAGAGAAGCAGAGAATGCCAGGAGGAGAGATAGAAATAGAAAAGTACAAGATTCCATGCAAATAATAAAACGACCGATATCGTTCTTTAACTATTTTCGGAATAGTTTCCCATAACATCGTTCCTCCACCACAACCACATCTCACATGCTAATACTTGCCAGTGTTTTCATTCTATACTTCCTCAAGTTTATTATTTATTTTCTTTTTCTCTCAATGTATTTCTCCCTTCGTCCCGATGTGCTTGCTACTGTACTCTTCTAAGGTTTTCTATTCTCTTTACCCTCTCCAGTCATCTATCCTTCTTATCCTTCAGCCTTCCAACTCACCATTATCTATCTGTCTAATCATCATTGAGCTCTTATTCCCTTTTCCTTCAGATATTTGCTTTCTCTCATCCTATATGCTCTTCGCAATATCTCCATCCTGATCTTAAGCTTTTTGATGCGCCCTCTCTTCCTCCTTTTATTAATTTTTGTCTCATTTCTTCATACTGGTTGTTTATCTTATCTAATCACGAAGTGGCAATTCCATCGCAGTCACCCGTGTTATCATGGCGAGTCTTTCTAGTTGATAAAAAAGTAAGTATAAAGTAAAAACAAGATGATCATTAAGAGTAGAGAGAAAATATGAGAAGTTTGATCCGATCTATATCCCAATCACAAGTTATCAACGCGGATAAAATCCCGATAATTATGATCTATCTCCTAACGGTTTACTGCCTCATCGTGGTTGGGAGGTGTTCCTGGATGTCGGACTGCGCTGTACAACGGAGGATTGATGGCACCAACAGGGCCACCCAAGCTGAAAAGATTCCGGCGTTTCCACCACGAAGCCCCATAAGAGTAAACCAATACCAGGATCCACCACCATCCTAGTATCAAACTAATCGCATGGTGGCAAATCTCGCCCTGACTCACAAGGCGGCGACTGCCTGTGGTGGTGACGACCTGGAGCAGACTTTGGCCAGGTTGGCCTGCGGACTCCAAAGAACAACAATGGTCAAACCAACAAAACTCTCAAGAAATGGAAATTATCACAACCAGTGAAGGCGAGCCATCCAGGTATTCAAATGAGTAATTGTGGTCTAAATGTCCCCCAGATGTTTTCTAGTCTCAATTTTCTTCTTTTATCTTTCTCTTGACGTCACAAAAATATGTTTCTTGCTCTTTTCCAGTTTCGTTTACCGTATCAATTGTCAACGTGTATGGAGACAAACGACTACAGTATCAAAGACGTCAAGATAATCACACGATTCACAAAATATACAAATGAGCCATAAATCATGCGCTGTGAATATTGTTTGTCTTCCTAGAAGATTTATGTATTATAAACGCCTTCGATCAATATGGTTATTAAGTATTCGACGCTGAGTAGTACTTTTAGCGATTCTAGGCGCTTGTGATGTGAATCGTGATTCACTACGTGGATGAAAAGGGTTTCGGCTATTTTTTCCCTAAATGTTTAGTATCCACTTTTTCACCACGATTCTATGTAACACAGCTGGTTCGCAGTACCTTTGTATGTGATAATCGACACGTGTTTTGTTACAGATGAAGTTCAGATATCGATTAGTCGCGATCATTTTGTAATCACAGATAACCACAGCTGATAATCCCTCATTGGCATAGTTATTAACGCTTTATCAAATGTTGTTGCTATTGAAATCACTTCTTTCAGAGTCCTAACTTCCATACTTTTTTGTTTTTTTCCAGTGAAACACGAAAAACACTGACGTATTGCCATTCTAAACTTCTTTTTATCCATATGACTACTTCCTTCATATTAAGTATAGACAATGAAGCAAAGACCGATGCAAGGGAACCGTAGAAAGACATCTGATGTCAATCAGAGTTAAAACGAATTCACAACATTAGGCAAGTTCCCAACGAAAATAAAGGAAACTTTAAATAAGGACATTATCAGACATCAAATTTGATGAATTCATCCATACAAATAAAAAACGTAGAAAATTAATGGTTCTGATTACTCTCTTTAATATCACAGTAGTAACATGGAAAACCCATTGAGCAGGGGTCAATGAGACGGCGGCTCAGCGGCGAGGATTTTCTCAATGATTGGCCTTTTCTCCTCTTCTTGCAGAAAACACGAGCGAGCCGCATTTACTTGCTAAAATACTTGACTGAGACTGAGTATCACATCATTTTACTATCATTTATAAGTTGATTATATACAAATATACAAAGTGGAAACATATAAATATATAAACACAGAATGGCAATGGTAGGCAGAAAACTAGCTGAGAGAAAAGGGAAACGAAGAACCCGAATGGTGCGGTGCTGGAACGCGTTAGCCTCAGGAAACCGTAACAGCGTGTTCGATTCCCACCGCAGACACCTGCGGTACGGAGTTTTGCAAATATCTCAGCATTATTGTGGTTGCATTTCAGAAATACTCTGTTTCGAAAAATTGTAGTAGGCAGTAAATAAAATAATTAGCATGATAAAAACACTATATATTGAAATCAAAGAGGGAGCGAGTAGTGCAGTGGCAATGATGCCAATCATCATGACCAGGGTGCTGGTTCAATCCTGTGCCGAGTCCACTAGGACTCTCATCCCCTGAGGCAGGAAACTGGTACTTGTCTGGATCGGCTTATCGTTCCAATCCTCATAGAACCGCCATAGCATGGCAATGCCAGGATCAACTGGAGAGCATTTAGCGACATTCATGACGAAAGAAAAATCCTCAAATAGCAACCGAACCTGCAGCAGAAAGTTGGAAGACTTTCGTGGACGACGGATGTGAAGAGAATTGAATACAAGAAATGCTGGCATGCGTATGTGAGAGATAGGTTGTGCAAAAAAGATAAAATCAAAGAAAATTCTTGAAGAGTGGATCTTTTTTTGAATCTTCCGAATATAAGCGCTGAATGGAAAATAAAGGATCAGACGTCGGATTTTGATCAATCCTTTAGGATTGAGCATGTTTCAAAATTCTATCAAGCATTGTCGAGGTGACAGGTGTCAATACACAAATTGACATCAATGTGCCAAGTGAGCGTTTTTCGTCGTCTCAGCCAACTCTGGCAGACATTTACCAACCCTGAAGGAATGGAGGATCAGCTAGGGAATGCCATCGTCCTAGAACAAATCCAGTCGTGAGACAGTAAATCTCACTCTAGTTCGTAAGGAGTGGCAAATGTTTGTGATGAATAATTTGAAACGCTCAATCACTAGAATGTAGTGATTCCAGAGGAAATTACGCTCAAATAGCATTCACGAGGAAGAACTATAACAAATTCTCAAGAGCAGTTAAATCAAGAACGAAGCCGATACCTCCACGGACGACACTAATACGCAACAAAATGAGTGAAAGAAATCCTGATTTGCGCACGACATATGAAGACGGGTCGCATAGGCATCCAAGTAAAGGCAGCACTCACGATAGTTCTTCCGTTCCATGTTCTTATATTCTGAATGTATATTCCAGAAACTAACCATGAGTTTTTTTTTGAAAGTTCCGAAATAACGTCGAGGACACAAACTGTTTTCGAAAACAGCGATAACTGTCAGGTCCAACTTTAGCAAATGATAGCTCATTCGTAGAACTCTCAGATGAGCAAGTGAAGAGGATGTTTGACTCTCTAATAAATTTGTAACATATTCAGATGACTCAAAATATTCACTTTCTATAAGGCGCAAATATGCGACATATATATATATATATATACTCTTACGAACTGTCCTTGTTGAGCTGATACGAGGTTGGTACAAGTTCTCGATGTGGTTCGATGGCTGACATTTTGGTGACTTAGCCTTCTTCACAGCCTGGACGTATTTTATGCAGTAACGATATAATCCGGCGAAATATCTATAGTCTTGTCTCGTATCTCATTTTTTAAACAAAACGTCGTTCATTTACATATTAGACCTTCATAGGTACTTTAAACACTTCATCGAATTATACGGTTGTCATTGCATAAAACACTTCCAGGCTATGAAGAAGGCGAAGTCACCGAAACGTCAAACCATCGAACTACAGCAAGAACAATAACAACAAGCGGTCCCAATCTAGTGTCAGCTCAACAAGGGCTGCTCGTACGATTGTACACGTATACTTAGACACTTAGTTGACCGACCCGTCTTCATCCGTCTCATTGGCCACCATTTCTATCCGATCTATCGCCTTCCAGTTTTCGTCTAACCGTCAGCAACGGAGATGGTCCATTTCCTGGATAGGTTCAGCGGTGGCTTGAGGGTTAGTCGTCTAGTCACCTTATTGACATGTTGAATTCTGGTCTGGTATAACTTTTCCTGGAATCCCAAAAAAGCAGTGTCAGGGCGTTTGCAAGCGATCACGACAACCAGTCAACCGTCTGTCCTGTAGGTCAAGGGTAGGATTGTTGTCTTGTAACTACGATTCTTTCAGGACAACAGCGATTGACCTAGCGATAACGACCCCTGCAATCAGTTCACCGACCGATCGAGGGCGATGTGATAGGCTGAATCATAAATTTTTCACACTGGAAAAGTCTAAATGTTTTCGCGTTTTTCTCTTTACTTCTCTGATACCAACATTTCGAAACTGAATGTCACTACTTTAAAAGTTTTGTAAGTACCTACTATTCCCAATAACGCGCTAGTCCAAAACACAAGCACGCAGTACCCGGAAACCACCATGAAGTAAAAGTGGAGCACATTTAGAAAAGTCTTTCAGTCAACGGATTCCCTTCCGTTATTCCAAATTTTTTAGTTTTTTCCTATATTCCGTGTCCTCTCCAATTTATTTTGTTCTGAACACTACTTTTCAGAAGCTATAAACAATTTAGGCTTAGCATCATATTTTGATTCACTACTCTAGTCTGAATTTTCCTTGTGAACTTCTTGTTACCACATGGCTCATGGGCGCGTGTGGTGCAGTGGCCCTGCAGCACACATCTGGAATCGATCCCCGCACCCATAGCCCAGCAAGCCTTCCATCTTTCCGGGGTCGGAAAATTGGTACCATACTTGACTGAAGGATAGCAGCACTAGCTCGATACATCGGTAGGTCACCGCGAGTCATTGTAAAAGCCAGATATGCATTCAATCACCGCCAAACGATACTTTTAATGAAGTCTAATGCATGACGCATCCCTAAGAGCTAGATTAACGCCGCGAGCTTTTTTTTTTAGCTTTTTGGCTCATAAGACTTAACAGACAGAAGCCAATGTTAGAGGATTAAAACGTAAAAACAAAGGGTACTAACACATTGCCAAAGTTTATGAACAGAAAGACCGATTTCGTCCTTAGCTAACTGTAATTCACTCAGCATCGTGTTGTCGAAGCATGTTGGATCGTCTCGACTAATCGAAAAGTTCACTTTGTCTCTGGCCCAGCTGAAACCAATCACCAATTAGAATACATGGCAGAGTTTTTCGCAAAAGAAAGCAATTTCGTCAAAACGAGTCTAAATAAATGAACTCAAAAGAAGCGGTGTGACACGAATAGGAACTGACGCGGCAATCGGATGATTTTTCCAGTTCAGTGAAACAGAACCTGTCATAACAGAAGAGTATGGACACGCTTCCAGATGTATCCGTTTGTCATCGATGAAATATCTGAAAATTTTCATTCTTCGAAAAAACACATCCATGTGTGTGTGGCTATGATTTGGGCCAGCGACACGCTTTTACACTGCACTAATTAATGGACATAGTCCTTTGCACGAACCGTGTTTTTTACGTTTGTTTTATATTTAGTAAATCTAACAAGCACGTGAATACACCCCTTTCTGCGGCTTTATTAATGAAAGATGGCAGGAACATGTGCCTTCACGCAGATCTCTTGAGCTCGACCTCAGGAGAATGACCCTGATTCAGAACTCGAACACAACTACGCCGCCAATGAACTCAAATTCGTGCAAAAAATGTATCAGCTAGAATTCCAATACGTGTATTTGAAAACACCACATGCAAAAGCAAAGTGTTCCTGTCCTGCAACTAATACTAAGTTGAAAACGGAGCTTACTTCTTGTATATCTCAGGATCTCGCATCACATGATAGCCATGGCCGATTCGCTCGGCATGCATATCAGTTATGGCCTTAAGTGTGCCACTTCCTTTTTTATGAAAATTCCGATTTCTAAACGAAGCAGTAATGAAATAGAAAGGTACCTTGAGTACTTCCTTTGCTCCACCACTCTCTCCAGCATGTACTGTTCGATGAATGCCTCGTTTGAACGCTTCCTATAACAATACGGCAAGAAATTTCATTTAGTTCTCCAGTTCGTTGTGGCACAAGAAAAGTAATTGATTAGACAGACTAGAGAATGCCACTTAACAAAATCCTTATCCATGCCCTTGGTAAATCCAATATTTAATTCCACCATCGACCAGATATTTTAGAAAAATTTGCGAGCAAAAAATACCAGAGCAAAACGAAAAGTATTTTGCAACAACAGGGGTCGAGTATCCTGTAGAGTGCCCTTTCTACTTTTTACTACTGTGTTCACAAGACAATTAGAAAACAAAAAAAATGAAACGGTCGACGTCTATTAATCTTCTAGGTATGTTCTATGCATTCGAGTCCATTCGTAGCAGAACAGAGGTGATTAAATGAATATCTGGTCAATACAATGACTGAACGTAGCCTATTAATGTATTAAGCCAGCGTTTTTATCATCCCAGACAAGTCCGGTATCGGTTCTCCGACTCAGTTGGAATGGATATGAACCAATGACCACGTATACTGGACGGCACCTCTAACCAATGGTATTGAACTTACGAGAGTACCCTATTTCATTGATAAGCTTACACGAGCTTACACGAATCAATCTTCAGTCGGCTAATGTTTCGAGGTCTTCCTCTTCTTCAACGCCGATGATCTGAGTCAATGTCCACAGTAGTATGTCTTCACGATGTAATGTCTTCGTCGCGTCTCGAGCCGGATGTTCTTTGGCGCAGCACATCTCGAATAAGGCATACTCACCCGGAGAAGCTCACATATATAGGATTGTTGTTACTGACAGTCGTGATCATCCGGTGACAATCACTTGTTTTTTCCAAACAATCAATACTGCAAAAATCGGAGTCACTATTAGCCAGTACGCAGCGTAACAATATTGTTATAAACCGACTTTCACTTAAACTTAGATCAACCATGTATCTCGTTCCATTCATAATCTAACACGAGGTTGTTACCAATATTTATTCGGCTCAGAGGACAATCGCGACTATCAGTAACAACAATCCTGTATATAAAAGCTTCTCCAAGTGAGTATGCCTCATTTGAGAGATGCTCCGCTAAAGAAGTTCCGGCTCGATACGATGACGATGACGCTACATTGAGAAGATGAACGACTGTGGATACCGACTCGGATCGTCGGCTCTGAGGAGGAACAAGACGTCGAAACGTTAGCCGAATGAATATGGGTAACAACCTCGTGTTAACCTATCAACGAAACAAGATACGTTGATTATTTATACCGAGATTAAATGAAAGCCGGTTTACAATAATATTGTTACCAGAGTACTTTGACTGTATGTGGCTCCTTATTACACTTTGCCCCTAACGGTAAATAGTCCTCAACTTCGATTACTGATCCAGTTAGAGTCCGTTTTTTCAAAATGTTTCACTACGGGCCAGCTAGTACGGTTTCGACTTCTGCAGATTTTATTTCCACTATGAAAACGTGTCATATTGGACCGCAAACGATCAACAATCGTGTTGTATGAAAAGGCACTGCCGAGTGAGGTTACCTCATTCCAGCGACGTTCCACTTCATTACAATTGGCGAGAGCCGACTACGAAGATCCTTAGCACAGAAATAAACGGCTGTGGACAATGCCAAAGGTGCAAAAACGTTAGTCAACGTTGTATAACAACCTCGTATAAGCTTACCAGTTCAACAAAACATTGATCCAACAGGGTCCAAGTAGAAGAGAAGGTGAGAGACTGGATCTAGTAAATATTTTTGGATGAGCTAATGCTTTTGTTGTTAGACACAGCAGAACATTCATTCTCACTGCACCTATGCTCCTTTTTTTCATTACCGTTTCTTGTTGATTTCGTTATCGTCACTAGAGCATTTCCATCAAACCGAATTCATGAATAAAAGTCATCACACAACCACGTTTTTCGAGGATTGTTCTTGTGGTAGATCGCACTCCACTTGCTACTTCTTCTTCGTAGGTTAAACAGCTTAGTGAAACCTATTCTTTTCACCTTCTATCATACCCTTCATATTTTAAATTGTAACTTAAAATTTTAATACTGGGATCAACAAAACATGTGAATTAATGAAATAACGTACCTTAAAAATATTTACAACTTCCTGCTCATATTGTTCATCAGCACCATGTGCTGAGCCGGCGACATCAATCGCAACCACTCCAAGATGACGACAATTTGTTGCTGAAGATTCATTCGTAAAAAAAAGTATCCTTATTCGGAAAATTCCATCTGGAGGAAACAATAACGAAAAGAAGAAAATAG
The DNA here is from genome assembly GCA_900624975.1 of Angiostrongylus costaricensis. Lineage (NCBI taxonomy): Eukaryota > Metazoa > Nematoda > Chromadorea > Rhabditida > Metastrongylidae > Angiostrongylus > Angiostrongylus costaricensis. The sequence continues at coordinate 10,480 of UYYA01001181.1, read as the reverse complement.
TGGTTAGAAACTCACCAATCTGAAGCACGTCATCGGCATATTGGTGGAGACCACGAATACAACAAATGATGGATCGTGCCTTTACACCAAACTTCGCTTCTCCACGATCGAAACCTCGTTTTACTGCTTCAACAACATCGACAGCATTCATCTAGAGTAGAGACATTCAGCGAGTCGTAGTTTTTCTGACCACTTGTTTCTTGTCGCTCTTTTCGATACCAAAAATAAAACGCTAAAGGCAGGAACACGTACCTCGCCCCCTGGTACGCAAAGCAAATGTGGAGAATATCTGCCTTCAAGGTAGATTACACCATTAGCTGCCTGATCTTCACACATCTCATAGGCAATCCTTTCGATCGCCGCTTTGTCTCCTCTTGAATTTTTTAAACATTTCCAACCACTTCACTCTATATTTTTGCGACATTGTAAGGTTCGGTTCAAGACGGTGAATGGAAGGATGACCTAATTAACACTAGTTATATAGTTCTCGGTATTCTTGTTGGGCAAAGACGAGGTGTTTATTCTTTATTCCGAAAAAACTGACGTTTCAGCAGTATCGTTTTCTTCAGGACCGTCCTTTACGTGCATTCCGGCTCCGAAGAAGGCGATACTGCCGAAACGTCAGCTTTAACAGAATAAAGAATAAAGCAACACGTCGTGTTTGCTCAACAACAATATCGAGAACTGTTTGATCAATACCGAGGTTAACAGAAAGTCGGTTGTGGAAATTACTAGTTTTCAAGTTCATTGGAATAAGTACCATTCTGTTTTTTCATTTCTTTCCCTAAAGCTCCTAGTAATGCATGAGTCTCTCTTCTAATATGGCCTTCCTTAAATAGTTCAAAATAGCTCCTGTGAGGTACGGTATACAAAAATCATCTACAAGGTACTTGAACTGGTTGTAAGGACCAACAGTGGTACTTACCGCACAACTGGTAGAAACAGATCAAACGCTTCTAAGACCTTCGATAAATTCGCCGGTTCATTAGTTACGAGCACTTTCCTCAATTCCTCAACAGTTCTCGCTCCTTTCAACGGGGTTCCACGAGCTCTGAAATCTATATATCCCGACTTCTAACAACTTTGCTGCGATAAAATCAATTCAATATCGTAGTTCCTCTAATTGTTTGAGTCAAATGAACAAGAGACCTTTTCAATCCTCATAAATGTCGGTTATTAGATTTACTGTCAAACGTCCAATCCTTATAAAATTCAATTCACCGCAAAACAACTATAGTCCGTATAGCCCTCTTCGATAAATAAATATAACCAAAAGACGAAGTACTTACAGAGAAAGCTCAAGCAGCGTTGAGAAACGTATAGAGCCATCTAGATGAAGATGAAGCTCTACCTGAATGTGAATATCGGTATTACTATGTATATCTCCAATACAGCATGTAGCGTAGTGTGTAAATGTGTCTTGTAATGCAAACATGTTCTTTGGCATGATCCTAAGTTTCTATGGGCGGCTATGCCCAGCATCATCCGAGGAGTGCTAGTTGGCACCTGGAGTTGTCTACGAGGAAAAAATACCGACTTGATAGATTGCCAAGCGAAAGTCATTGTATAGGTATGCACTCAATTTTCTCTACGACGCTATGAATGGATTTAAATACATGACGCATGCAGAAAAGTATGATCAACGCCGAACCTTTTATTCTTTACCGTCAAAGGACCTGATATTTTTCACAAATCGAACATACCTTGGGAAAGTTGAAATCCTTCTTTGACCGCTCCGATACGGGTGGTAAATAAACCATAACAGAAAATTGCCTAAACTAACCACGTACTGTTTAGTCATGAACGAGGTTTTCAATGTGAATATAGGACTTCAACAAGTTGTTAATGGCAGCCCTGAATCACTAAGTTACAAAAATAAACGCCTTTTTGTGAGCACAACTTTTATCCAAGCAAAAACTGTTTTAAAAAACATCCTCCTCTTCCGCTGGACTTCTACATGTTTTAGACAATAGGCCTACAATAACTAACACTGAGAGATATATACACAATGAAGACAATCTAATAAACGATCCTACTCAAAAATAATCAAGTAGAACCACTTTCTTTTTACTTCTTCTTTCATCTCTTATCCGGATTTTCACAGAGTCTCTTCTTCTGAATAGGGAGCGCATAGGACACTGGAAGTAACGCCCGTTATCACGAGCATGGTGCTAGTTTGATTCCGCTCCGAGCCAAGCAAGGCTCTCATCCCTCCGGGTCGGGAAATTGGTACCGGACTTGTCCGAGAAAAAACCACTCTCTAAAATCTAACTGAGAACGCTCCAGCTCGTCTATGTCAGGACTCCAGGGAGAATTACTCGATTAGCATTCTACGGCATTCAAGATGACATGAAGAATCCTCAAGCAGCAATCTAAGCCGCACGTAAAGTTGGAAGATCCTTGCGAATGATAGATGCGGGGAAACGAATCGAATGTAGAAGTGCTGAGATCCGCACAGAGACGTGAAGACGGGTCAAATAAAATAAAATAGAACAAAAAAAATAAAAAATCTCTTCAGAAAAACTCTGTCCCACTTTCTACAATCTATCTTTTTTAGCCCTCATTTTATCCACCCCTTACAATCAAAAATAACTGGCGCATTAAATAAATCATCTCTCGATGCCATTTTGATTGAAAGGATTCTAAAGAAAAGAAAAGAAAGTGAACGAAATCACGTTCGTGACAAAACGGTCAAATACTAAAATGAAAAATTGATCTTCCGGAGAGCGAAAGGATGTGCCTTGCGTTTATCACCTCAAAGATGATGAATTTTGCCCATGTGATGTATCCGGCGGAAAGAATGACGAGAAGCGCTGTTAAAGACAATGTCGAGAACTCAACCAACGAAGGATCTATTCGTCCTTACGGGCCGCCGGAAAAGGCCAGTTTGCTCATCTTAAACAAGGAACACGAATGATATCACATTTATTTTAGGAGATGTTTTATTTAAACTGTTTTCTGCAAGAGGGTGGTCATGGATAGTTCCTCGGGCTTTCCGTAGTAGACATGGTATTTATCTGCTATAGCCAACCTCGGGAAAGCCTCTAATGGACTTCCCAGTTGATGTCAGCGTTTCGGTCAAACCAAAGAATACGATAGAATCTATTTGCATTTCCAGTCGAGCATTCGTCAGGTATAGTCGATTTATGGCAATAAAGACAGGTAGTACGTCTTCCAGTAGAGCAAATGCTAGATTTCGCCCCCGGTTAACTCGCTACCCGTTGGGTAGAATATGCCATCCACCTTCGCTGCCAAGTCTCTTAAGGAAAAGAAAATCTCTGGATTTTATGAATAACGGACGAGATTGAAAATGAAGCTGCAGAGCAATGAAATTCAGCGACAAACAATGATACGGCTTGTTTACTCGGTGATGTCGTGCTGTTGAGTCGACGCATTTTTATTAAGTGCTTTCACCTGCTCAAACAATAATGTCGATTCCATTTCGCTTTATTGAGAACACAAGAAAGTAACAACAGTAACAACAAACAACATCGTCCGTACGAGCAGAAGAGTTCGTTAACGACTGTAATGCAATAGATAGAGATAGATGTCATAGTGGTGGTGATGCCGATCATCGCAAGCACTGTTCTGATTCGATCCCCCACCAGGCTCACCAAACTCTCATCATTGCGGGGTCGGGAAATTGCTACCAGACTTTTCCCGGAAAAAACCACTCTACAATCTAAGTGGGAACGCTCCAGCCCGGGCATCTCAGGACTCCAGTTAGAATCGACTAGACTAGCATTCTAAGACATTCAAGACGAAATGAAAACTCTCAAGCACTAGGCTAAGCCATACGTAAAAGTTGGGAGACATTCGTGAATGATGGATGCGAAGAAACGAATGGAATTTGAGAAGTACTGAGATCCGCACAATATATATGAAGACGGGTAGTATAAAATAGAATAGAAAATAATGTAATAGATGTCATTTACCCTAGATTACTAAGCTATCATAGAGTTGGGAAAATGTTCTATTTGGCTGGTTTAATAATACTGAAAGACATTTGTTATTTATGCCGAGATAAAATGAAAAACGGTTTTTAAGGATACAATTTCGTCTAAACGATTCAGTGCCACTCTAAAAAATAAATTATGTATAAAAAAATTATGTATTATTATACTTACTAACTTGATACTTGGACGGCCCATCATAACTAGCTGTGCAGTCTCCAACACAATCACCATTTTTCAGAGATTTGCTAGTTAAGCCATTGTGGTTCCCTAGAATTCCGAGGACAACCTGGCCAAAGTCTGCTGCCGGTCGTCACTTCGACAGGCAGTCGCAGACCTCGTGGATAAGAGGGGGATTTACCACCATGCAACTTTGATACCAGGACGGTGGTGAATCCTGGTATTGGTTTACTCTTAGCTAGGCTTCCTCCTCACAATTAAAGTTAAGAGATTAATAACTTAGAAATACTTAACTTTAAATCGTTTTTCGATTAATTTAAGAATTCAAAAGACCGACTTTTCATGAAGCTCGGCGTAAATAGTTGATATGTTTATTTATATGATCTTATAAACTGATCTCGTTGAGCTTATGCGAGGTTGGTATAGGCCTTTGTTGTCGTTGTTGTTGTTCTCGTCGTTGCTGTTGGTGCTGCTGGTCGATAGTTTCGGCGATTTCGTTTCCTCAGAGCCTAGACGTATCTCATCCAACAGTACTATTATATTCGGTGAAATATTTGTAGCATTAATGAAGATTACACTATGAAATAAATGCCATATTGATCAGAGGACTACTCACCGTGCTGTTACGAATGGAGTGGAGCTGCCCTCGCGTTGTTCACTTGGGACAACGAGCGAGACCCATCCAGAGGTCGAAAATCATTTTGAAATAAGGCGCCAGGTCACGAGTGATAGTGAGGCATTCGTCTTGGCGGTTCATCTTTGGATTTTTCAAAATTTATCCAAAACTCCTATATCACCGTCCCACGTGAGCGACTCGTGGACCAGTCCCACTCATAACAGCACGGTGAGTAGCCTTTTTGATCAATATGGCACTTATTTAACAGTGTAATCTTCATTAATACTTTAAATATTTCACCGAATATAAAACTACTATTACATAAAATACGTCCAGGCTCTGACGAAGGTGAAGTCGCCGGAACGTCGGTCACTGACCAACAACACCAACAACAACGACAACGACAACAGAAATCTATACCAACTTCGCATCGGCTCGACAAGACCAGTTCATAAGATCATATAAATCAATATTTGTTACTTACATTGATGTTGTGCACATTTTAAGGCTGACTTGATTTGTGATTCTTTCCATAACACTTGGTTTATGAGGCTTTCAATATAAATGAAATGGATTTAAAGCACGAAAACCGCATCACTTTACTTTAATAGTTCAAACATGGAAAGGTTAGAGTAACAATGACTGGAAGTATCAAGAAGGTATGTGTTGGAAAAGGGCTTCCAAATGTTGATGAGAAGATGATTCCAAGGCCTTCGTAATGAGGATATGAACCTAGTAATGAACAGGTCGTGTTCGTCCTTAAACTAACGACCACCTTAAGGGGTGAAAGAAGCTCCCTGCAGAAAAACTTGTCCGAAGGTTGCAGAAGAACTAGACTTTAACCTTTCAACAGTCGTTTGCCACTTGAAAGACACCAGAAAACTAACACTCGATAAACAGGTGTCATTGAATTGGACATATGGCAACAAGCCGATCGTCACGAAGTTTGATGTGCGTTTTTTGCTTTCTTTGTACCCAACAAAAAACAAAAACTAGTTCCCACTGTGAAAGGAGATTTTAAAAAACTGGGTCCTATACTATGACTTATCATGTTCAGTCAATTGTTGGACCGAAATGAAGGTTCTAAACATATTTCAGTACCAAATTTGCATCAGAACATGGTTACTCCAACGGCTCCGTTTTCGGCAGACAGAGTCATCTATTGGAACATCTCGAACCTTGACAAACAGTCACATTGGAGAACTAATGCCACAAAATCAGTGAAATCCCTAGAAAAGTACCCTAAAACTTATCCCTAACTGTTCAACTGTACAAACATATTCTTTGCAAAATTAAAACTAAAAGGTTAAACAAGTTGAGCAACGAGGCCCTTCACCCAAAATAATGGTCGAATTCTCTCTATTAAAAGTAGTACTACTTTCAAGCATCTCAAAAGCTACTGGATCGAATAATCTCCGACAACAAAGTCTACTGTAAAATGCTTTTGGAGGATTCGTTGCAACCAAAACTTCAGAATCCCATGTTCCCGGAGTGAATAAACTTGTACCAAACCGACAAAAACATGTGAATTCTAGAAGTTCGCTTCCCAATTTTTAATGTTCTCTTTGGGCTGAGTTATTCCTTTTAAAGTCTCAGCTCAAAAGCCGTCATTGCTTTGGATCATCCTAGTAGAATGACATGTACAGTGAAAAAAAATCGACAGTCAGCATTTATGTCGGTCACAGTTCAGTCTAAAACGGATACTGACGAATTCCGATGATCCTTATGAAAAAAAAGTGGTGAGCAGAACCTAAGAAAAATATGTTCAGTAGAACAGAAATTCCCGTTGTCCCTTATTCGTCTTCTTCAACAAAACGAATTTCGAACGGTTTCGCTAGATATTACTGGGTTTTGAAAACCATATAATGGACAACTAGGTGAGGATGGCACAGTGGTAATGATGCCCGTCATCATGAGCATGGTGTTAGTCCGATTCCGCTCTGGGCCAACCAAGCCCCTCAACCCTCTGAGGTCGGGAAATTGGTACCGGACTTGTTTGGGAAAAAATCGCTCTCTGCAATCCAATTGGTAACGTTCTACTCCGGCTATCCCACGACTCCAGTGCAAATTGTCTCGACCAGCATTCTACGATATTTATGATGAAATGAAAACCCTCAAGTGGCTATCGTAGCCACACGTAAAGTTGGAAGATCTTCGTAGACGATGGATGCAAGGAAATGAAATGAATGTAAGAAGTGCTGGAACCCGTACAGTAGACGTGAAGACAAGTCAAAAAAGAATTTAAAAAATAATAGACAATTTAGTTCCAAAAGCGAGCAGGAAAAATCGGACAGCATGGAAAACTTTTTTTAGAACATGGAGTCGTTGCACAGCGAATAAGGCAAAGAGCATTTGGTGGATGCTGCTGCACAAGCGATGATATCAGCTGCGGCTGACACATGGTGCGTCTGAACGGCAACAGATAGAAATGATTCCTTACATTTCTGTTGAGAAAAACATGTGTTCCCAAAATCGACTTTCTGTTAACCTCGGCATTCGATTATAAATCTGTCGTTCTCATTTTTTACAGCAATCGTGAGCTTGTTATTCAGCACACGTTTACTTCTTTACAAATACAATGCACATAACACAACGGTAGACGTCGTTTCAGCAGTATCGCCTTCTTCAGAGCCTGAAGGTACACTGACTAGATCAAACAGTTAACTAAGTCAAACGCTTAAACAGCACAAACTGAAAGATAAAAGCCTGAACAATAATTACACGATTCCAGGCTTCTCGAAAAACCCACCGAGGAAGGGACAGCCGCTCCAAGTCGCATATGGTTGATTACTGCACCACGTCACATCAAAAATCAATTATGAGGTACAGGTCTAGATCATGTGTTATCTCTGGGCATTCTTCTCTGCTATTCATTCTCGGATTCTTGGCATTTATCCAAAAAATTTTGTTTGCGTTGTTGACCTAGTAAATTACATATTAGTGTACCCTTCCAGGCTCTGAAGAAGGCGGGACTGCCGAAACGTCAGCTACCGCTGTGTTGTTTGTGTTATATTTATGAGGAAGTAAACGTGTGCTGAATAACATCCTCGCGATTGCTGTAAAAAAAGAGAACGACAGGTTTATAGAAACATGTACTATTTTACTCTTTATTACGATGAAGCTAACGTGTCGTTTTGTTTCGTTTCGTTTTTATTTTTACGTCCCCCTGTAAGTTTCATCGTAATGAAGAAGAAAATAACACTTCGAGTTTACTGAAGAAGAATATAAGGAATTAATAATGTTAACCTATTTATTGACTACTATTATTTTCACGGCAGGATATTATGCGAAATCAACTACAATGATGTTGAGATATTTGTAAAACCCCGATCGGTAGGTTTGTGCGGTTGGGAGATCGAACACGCTAATACCCTTTCCGCTGGCTAACGCGTTCACCAACACACCATGCGCATCCTTCGTTATTTCGCCTTTCCCTCAGCTAGTTTTCTATCTACCACGAATAAAAAGAATTATTTGACCAATGAGGTTAATAGAAAGTCGGTCGTGGAAGTTACTACACAACGTGTCAGCAAGGTGAGAATGAATTATAAACGATTGTATTCTACCGCATGTCAAGGACATTACAGGAAGACTAAACGTCATAGTTCATCGTTGAGACATTAAGAAAAACATATAAATATCTTCTTTATCCTGGATCGTGCGGAACTTGCTGAGCAACTACATTCTGCGAGGTTATAGGTGTCCTTTATCGGTGCAAGGCTTTGTTGGCGACTCCTTGCACCAGATACATTTTTCATACCTTCTTTCTACTTCAAAGGTTTTTCAAAGTATTACAACTCTGTGTTCTACAAGAAAAGCCAGGTAGAACAACTGAATATGTCCTAAATAGAACTCACCCATTATGTGGAAAGTTCTTCCTGAGGTCTTCCGCAACAGTTGTATCGTGAACTGCCTCAGGTTGTTCTGCCCATGTAGACATTAATAATCCCATTCTTAACAGTAATATTATTTTTCTAATTCATATTTACTAAATATTATGGAGATTGTGAAAATAACGTCAACTGCGTAAAAAGTAGAACTCCAACCGTATATCGCCCATAACAACACTATGATTTATTCAGCTGAAATGTTGTTAGTTGAGTGGTCGGCATGAGTTATATAGGGATCATTTTCTTTTTGATGACTTATTTTAGCGCACAGAACCTTCTACCTATACATTCCTTGTAATCAATCAATAGGTTAACCGGCAAAGACGTTGTGACAGGTGTCGGCTGGAAAAGCTCTATTCTACGCTTAAAAACGTCTTAGAAAAGATGAATGGAATAGAACCGAAAAAGTGCAAAAAGAAACACAAGAAAAATGAAAGAAAGCTTCTTCCTGAAAAAGTTCAATGACCGCTAATTTGGCTGGCATTTGATCCTTATCTCAACAATAATCAGTATAAATAAGTCATAGTTTCCACTCCAAATGAGTTTCCAGTACTGTGTGGGTAGAAAAAATATCGGGACAGACACAGCAAAGATTGCAAAGCACTTGCAAATGCTGATAGCAATGCGTTTGTATGATCTACCATAGTAAACGGGGTACGTGTAAAGCAGTCGTCGGAGACGCTCTGCAATACACGTGGGATCGATCCCTTGGCCACTCACAAAGTCCTTCATTTCTTCAAAGCCGGCAAATTAGTACCAGACTTGCCTGCGAGGATAGCAGCATTAGCTCGATACCTCGAGTCATTGTAAAGGCTATATATGCACGTAATCAGCTCCAATGATGCTTAGTGAAGAAGAATGCATTGCGCACCCCTCAGGGACTGATCAACGCCGAGCTTTGTCCTGTTTTTTTACCACAGTAAAATGTGGAAAGTATTAGTACATATGCCATTCATATCTATAAAACGATACAGCAAAACCTCTTCCACAATTCTGCCGTTTTCGCTATCCTTCAATTCCTCTAGTTATCAAAAAACTACAGTTCGTTGTCAAAAAACCGGCAACCCCTCGAAGGCCGAAGCCAGACGCCAGACGTTACAGGCGACACGGACACTAAAAATACGTCCTTATGGGTTTTTCGCGAATCACACGTAGATCTGATCTTTCACTTGTGACATTTCCGAGACATTCCGTGTTGATTTCCACGTTCATTTTCCGGTTATTGGTGTGACGGAATAAAAACAAAGCAACGAAATAATGAAATAACAGACCGGGGATAAATAATGGAACTTTAAAATGTTTCGCGGACACGATTTTTACTAATGTTTATGCCTTATGAAAAAATCATTAAAACTATACGGTAGCGGTAGCGGCAGATACGGTAGTATCGTAATCACTAAGTTTGAAATAAAATGAAGCAAATAAAAAATCGGTTCAACCACTAAGAGAAAGTGTGTGGAACAAAATAAAAAGTGTAACCACATAAGAAAATATCTTGACAATATAAACACAATGTTTACCTCCTATGATGCTGAGATATTTGCAAGACTCCCCACCGCAGCCGTCTGCGGCGGGGAACGAACGCGCTATTGTCCTTTCCGGGGAGTAACGCGTTCACCACCACACCATACGGGTGCTTCGTTTCGCCTGTTTCTCAATCAGACAATCAGCAATCACCCGTTAACGGGCTTGATCACGGAATCTCAAATCGGCAACGAATAGGGCAACAAAAAATTGTGATAGAAAGCAAATAAAAAAAGATAATATTGTGATTTAGACTACAGCCTCAGGTTAACTGGGTTCGCTGCCGACTTAGGTTCTCCAGATCAATCCCGTTAACG
>UYYA01001180.1:0-19838 GCA_900624975.1 Angiostrongylus costaricensis | reverse complement strand
GAAGACGAAGACGTCGAAACGTTAGCCGAAAATAAATATATTTATCAACCTCGTGTAAGCTTATCAAGAAAGAATACAAATAAGATAATGCTGGGATCAGTCCCGTTGAGGGGTGATTGCTGATGGCGCCGATCAATGGAACTAGCTGAGAAACAGGGGAAACGAAGGACCCGCATGGTGTGGTGGTGAACGCGCTGTTCCCCGGAAAGGACAATAGCGCGTCCGTTCCCCCCCTTATACACCTGCAGTCCGGATTTTTGCCAATATCTCAGCATTATCTTAGCTTTATTTCACATGATACCCTGTCGTTAAAAATTATAGTAGGGGGTAAATACAAAAGGTTAAGCTTGAGGTGAATTAGATATAGCTTTTTAGTCCTTCGACGAGCAGCTCGTAGTCTTTTGTCGGGCTACCCTTAATCTGTCACTCATATTTAGTTAAGATTTCGGCCAGAGTGCTCTCGTCAAATGCAGCTACACATTTTTCTCTCGGTCGATGACATAAATTTGTCTCCCGCTTGCGGGTGAAACCAATCCTCGCGCGAAGAAGGTAGTGATCGGAACCAGTACAGAATGACGAGACTACCGATGTGTCAAGTAAGCACCATCTTCTGTTTGTGAGAATGTGGTCGATTTCTGCATGAGTTGTGCCGTTAGGAGGCTCCCACGTTCCGCCGCGGCTTTCTTTCTCCTAGTAAAACGAGTTTTCAGGAAAAAGACCTGCTGCAGAAATGATTCGCGCGCGAGGTTTCCACTTTTATTTCTTTCTCTTAATCCGAAATTTCAGTTCCTGAATTTCCTTTCTAGTGGCCTCTCCCATTTTGGTGTTGAAGTGTCTGACGACAAATTTGTAATGTGCTTTATCATTGCGGAATACTTCCTCTAACTAATAGTAAAACGCACCTAATTCGTAGTCATCAGCTGAGTCGGTCGATGAGTAGCAATTGATGATTATGACCTTCTTATGACGCTTCAGCTGAAGATGGAGGAACGTTGTGCGACTGGAAAGGATCTGGTATGACTCAACAAGATGGGAAATGGACAGGTGGGCGACGAAGCCTGCGCAAACCAACATTTCGTCACGGGTCCTTTTCTCCACGGATGACGAGGGTCCCGTTGTTCAGTGGGCATATGTCGGTCTTCTTAATTTTTGCTTCCTATAGTACGATCACATCAAATTTAGTGCAATTTGCCGCTTCAAGAAGAGCGTGAGGATCGGCGCCTGCGGAGAGTGTCTTGGCATTATACGTGTAAATCTCCGCGGCGTTTCGTGTGTATGTTGATCAGATCCGGCCCCAATGACGTGGTGCGTAACCCGAGATTTTGTAGCCTCTCACCTGTGCTTCACTGTCTAACGTCACAGATGGGAGCATCCAGTGTGCTTTGTACTGAGGCTAGTCTATTGCTGGTCGTGCAACTTCATCTTTTCTGGTGTCCTAACTTAATCTTTCGTGGGTGTATCCAGGTCTTCACCACTAAGTGGATGCGACGGGTGCCAATTTGATCAACTTGGGATACTCGGTTGTTATTAGATATGTTGCACGCTGTATGTTGTAAGCACAATATTTTTTGAGGATTAATTTTTCTTACATCCGTTATACTTACTGTGATAAGATTATCTAGCTTTTTATAAAGTCAAGCTGTATTGAAGCATCTTTGTTATTTTTGTATTACTGTATTTATTTGCTATGCTAATCATCTTCAAGGGTTGTACTCCATAGGAATATTCTTTCTGCGGATATACCATCTCCTTTAAGCCATTCTCGTCGGTACTGCTTGGCTGGACCCTCAGGGGTGTTGCACCACTCAACGACGATACGATTATTGTTGGTATCTTCGCGTGCATACTCGAAACTATGGCACGACACAGCCATTAGTGTTGCTTCCTTGACGTCGAGCATGCCTCAAGCCGGATCGGCATTAAGAACCTTCATTTTTGTCGTTTTAATGGACCATCAAACGCGTTGTCCAGAAGCGTCGAAGATCTTGATGTGGTAGGTGTGCTTGTCGTCGTACAGTGCATTGAAGACAATCTTGAAGACAGGAAGGCGAATAGCACAGTTAAATGATAGCCGGTTCGAAAAATATTCTCAGCACAGTGTTTTTCTCTTCCAAGACAGGCTTGGCTTTAATTAGTCGAACTCAGTGAGGTGGCATTGTGTTTTGCAGCGCAGCTCTAATAACTATTCATGAGAATCTCTTCATTTAATGCTTTAACACCAGCACAAAATATAAAGACTTTTATGAATTTGGCGTGTGCGATGAGATGTTTAAATGGTCCATCCTAATACGCTACCACTAGTGTTTCACAGGGTGCTCCTAGATATCGGACTGTGGTGTACAGCAGAACGCTTACCCCACCCTATCAGAGCCTCATGTTTTCTTCCGAAATCCCACCTAGGAGTAAATCACTACTAGGATTCATCGCTGTACTATTATTAAAATACTCGCAAGATCGCAAATCATTTGCTGATCCACATGTCCAAAAATTGCTCAAGGTAGAGATAATCAAAGAAAGACTCCCGCTAGGCTGTCTTCAAAACCAATGAACCACAAGTGCCCTAACAACTATTAGACCAACCTCATTACTTCCCAAACAGGACGCTGCTGTATACGACCTTGGACGGTGAGACAACCCGTGAGCTGTTGTTAAATATGCGGTTGTCATAGTTTGAAGAATTTTCAGTTTAGATTTGTTTGTAAATATGTTTCTGTTCATGAGTGCGTTTAGCTCAACACCACGGAGTTTTGGCAAAGTCAGAAAGCTCATTTACCTGCTAACTAGAGAATAGTGGGCTTTGCGAATCGTGAAATATCTTGTGAACTTCGATATAATTTTCTTTTCGACTGGTAGTCCACTGACTTCAATGATGCTGAGATATTTGCAAAACTCCGGACCACAGGTGTCTGCGGTGGGGAACGAACGCACTACTGTCCTTTCCGGGGAGTAAAGCGTTCTCCAACACACCATGCAGGTCTTTCGTTTCGCCTGTCTCCACTAATTGAGAAGGTTTGAACTTTCCTTTAAAAAACGGTGCTGAAGGTTTCCTAGCTCGTTACCAGATGCTATTCTATGGTTACTTTGTGGTCGGGTTGCATGGATTTCTAGCACAGGTTTACTGTTAGGTAAATTTTCAGATGGAAATTTCGCACTCCTTCTTAGATTGAGTGACCACGCTATGAGTCAAGTGAACACTTGGTGTATATTTTAGTTCGATACCTAAGAAAATCTTCAGCTACGATGCAGCAAGCCATCGGAAGAGTTCACTTCGTGTACTGAAATTTCTTTTTCGGTAGAACGAGCTTTGGAGTTTCGTTTTCCAAAAATAATCTTGAAAATGAATGATGTTAAGTCACTTTTTTGACAAGTATCAACCGCAGCAAATGAGAGAACGAAAGGAGCCGCAGTACCAGAATTCCCTTATATTCATGTAATACCAGTGTTTAAGAACGATTACATGAAATCCGTTCCATTTCTTTAAAAGAAGGAAAAAGAAAATGAATCATGGTTAGTCTCCTTAAATGGTGTGAGTTCTTCCTATCTTCCACATTTGATAGACTATTAGGTTAATCGCAATGCTCTCTGACAAGTATTCAGTAGACAGATATCGTAGTAGGTTGAACGCCGACTAAATGTACTCATGTGTTCTAGCAAAAGCAGCAAATGTGACTAATTGATGTGGCTTATGACGTTGTTTTCTGTCTTCATAAACAGCTAGTTAATGCGTTCACAAGTACATGGTTGAGGGTCTGATTGATCTTACCAGTTACATAACCGCCTCAGTAATGGCAAAACCTCACAACGCCGACAAACGCAAAGAAGAAATTAAAATACCAGGGAAAGAAAGAAAAGTGGCAGAAGCCTTTAGATGAATAAAGGTAGTTCTGTTTTATGGCCAAGAAGAAAAGACATCTTTCATGTACCCTTTTCCGTAAGGTGCATTTAGAAGCTGGTTTGTGTTGCAGTCCTTATCAACACTATTATTGCTAGAGACTTCAACATGATCAACATGAGTTGGAGTTCTCGTTGAAGTGGACGACGCGAGAGGCGCAAAGTTTTTAGCTTTATGACATTACTGTATATTTTTGCCACTTATCAAAGTAGTTAATTGCACAATTTTGATCACCAACCGTTATAGAGAATGGATTACTTTAAAGACTTAATTACCACCACTAACTAGTGTGCACTGGCTTCAGTGTCCATGGCTTTTGATCGTTGAGGTGAATGATGGATTTTTTTTTCTCCTCCTTTTTGCTAGGGCGTGTGAAGTGCAGTGGTCGGAGCTGCCCTGCAATATACATATGGTCGATTCTCCACCCCGATCTCATGAAGCTCTCCATTCCTCCGATGTCGGCAAAGTGGTACTAGACATGTCTGGCAAGAAAGCAGCACTGGCTCGATACATCGGTAGGCCACCGCGAGTCATTGTACAAGTCAGATACGCATTCAGTCACTTCCAACGATGTTTAGTGAAGTCAGATACATGGTTCGTCCCTCCTGGATTAATCAATACCGGAAGCTTTTTAGCATCACCTTTTTGCTGCATGCGAGTTCTAACCGTTTTTCCTTAAATCCTATATAGTGTCAAGGTTTCTGAGCTTACTAAAGCCAGGAAACAAAAATCGTTAAGTCTGAAGTTAACCACGGAGACGAATGTTTCTCTCATTACTGCACCCGTGTCAGTAGTATGTGCTCCAAAAGATATTTCATGCCTTTTCTCGAGTCTGTTGCTCAGTTTTTTTACTGTAACTGATTGCAAATATTTTTTCATACTTCAGTGGATTTTGTTTTCCTGGAGATACGCGCTGAACTAGAGGTCCTTCCCATTTTTCACCACTTCCTTAGCGCATTCATTTCTATTGCGGTGAGGTATCTCTAGCAAGTGCTACAGAATAAAAAAATTTATGTATTTAGATAACACGCTTTAGGTACTGAGGGTATGAAAGTGTCAGGTTGAATGGATTTTTAGCAAATTTTACGTGAAACCGCCGAAAGGTTAGCTGTTGTAAATAAATAATTACTGTAATAACAACCTTGTTTTCGCTCATCAAGAAAATAGTGAAGTATTCGTCAATGTCAAAATTTAAAGAAAGTCGGTCCTGGAATTTCCCTTTGTCTATAATGTGGGAGCGTCTTTTCGATGGCCCACTGAAGAAACTGTTAGCAACACTAAACAATGTATTTAGGACTTCCTTGCAATATGTTGCGCTTTCTCTTTTCTACCACAAGAAAAATCGCAGAGAAAGAAGGCTTTAGTCCTATTCGGTGGAAAACTTCGGGACTACCATAACATCAACTGGAAAATTTTAGTTAACCTATTTCTTGCAGTTCCTGTGAAATATGAATCATATCCAGCTTCTTTGATTAAGTTTGAGAACCCCACTTGTGATTGGAAGAGTGTCACATCAGAAAAGTTAAATCCCATGATTATTTTTCCATAAACTTCATATATTCGATTCGTTTTCTTACATCCACCGTCTAGTATAGCCTTCCAAGTTTTTTTTTTGCTTTCGAGTTCAGCAACCGATTAAGGATTGTTTCATTTTCACCGTGAATGCCTTTAAATGAAGGCCAAGTCGATTCTTTCTGGGATCCTAGGATGGTGGTGCTGGAGAATTTCTACGTAGATTGGAGGGAGTGGTCCGGCTGCTTACTAGAACAATGCTTCCTCAAATTATTAAGATAACACGAGGTTGATAGAAAAGATTTATTTGGCTAACGTCTTGACGTCTTTGCCTTTCTCAAAGCTTCTTAGGAAAATATTTTCTGGGAACAGTTGCTCGATGTCGGAAAGATAAGAGGCCTCCTGTGCCTTGGTTGGTATTGAAGCAGTGCCTTTTTTGCACGAAATGGCATCACTACTACTACGCTTTTCTTTAGTCGATGTTAATAAAAATTTTTCTTATGTATATGGTGCAAAAAAACGATCTAGTTCATATTGGTGCTCTCCAATGTATCACTTGAGCCTGTGACTGCTGGGTTTAGATAGGCAACTTTTTTTACGTGGCCGAAGATGAAGCCTAGAACCTGAATTTGATATTTAGTTTTTAAGACTACTAATAACAAACGAATTCCATAATATAATGGCGGAAATAATAAGTGAAATACCACTTGCCGTAGTAGGAATAAGGTCCTTTTAAAAGTTTCTTAAGTTCTCAATCTTAAATACTCCAGTGATCGAAAAATCACCGTTAATGACAGAAAATACACGCAAGTATAAGTATCAAATAATCAGGCTCTGTGTACTAAGGCTTTTTATGCAGAGCGACCACTAATAAGGTGAACCCAATTAGGGCAAATACAGACGTCACTAGCGTTTAAAATAATCACCAGACAACAACTGGACTGCAGGTGGTACTTAGGATTAAAAGACTGGAGTAGCGAGTAAAATAAGTGAAACTTGAGAGCCATTCGAAATCTGATACAAAACTTTCCGCTACTTTTTCATCGATGCTGAATTTCATATTTTTAGGAAGAAATTTCGTCGAGGCTTCAACGATTGTCATGGACAACTACCGACACTCACATCACTTGCTCTTATCAACAACACATTTCAAAGTATTGACACGGATTGCACGCAACACTGTCTCTATGTCTGCTATAACATCTGCTTTCTCATATAATCTTTATTTTTTTCTCACAGCATTATCGAAACCTCATCGAATACCGCTACAGATCACTGAAACGTTCTTACGTATGCTGTATTGTGACAGGTACCGAGGCTCTTTCCATTTAGTTCATTCCTTTTTTCAATGCACTTTTTACTCTAACTAGGAACGAAATTGACCTCTTCTTTTCTAGGTCACAAATCCTTTCAATTCTGTTTATCGAACTCCTACCTTACGTGACTGGAATAGAACTACAAGGTATTGCAGTAAAAGGCCGACTAATGTGCGGAGAGAAGCCATTGAGCGGAGCGCTGTTGAAAATCATTGATCGGGATCATGGTAATTGCTTCGATTTACAAATGTCTTCAAGCTTTTCGTCACTTCCTTCACTAGTAAGTGCTGTCAAAGTCCGTAATTAACGGAATTCTTTGAAGCCTTTGTTTTGCCTATATAACTGCCGGTAAATTAGTACAACTTGATTGATTCATAGAGTCGAATGAATGCAGCATCCATCACATGATTGATCAACGCCGAATTTATCCTATTATCCTTTATAAAACATGCACTATATTGATTATTTTTCCTTGTTGCATTCAACGACGGATCCATAAACATATTCAGAACAATGAGTCCTTCTTCACCTCTATCACCTGTAGTCCCGTTGTCGTCGAGTGACTCGACCAGGCGCCAGTTAATCTTCCATTTTTCCCTGTCGCTTGTAAGAGTAGCCCAGTGGGTTCTGTTCACTCTAAAAATTCGTTGAGTATCATATCTTTCTTTTAGGTTCTTCGTGAAGAACTCTGAGCATCGACCAGGTGGTCTTCCTGCAATACGTTTAACATCCCGAGGAATCCAGTCACTAATGGCTATTTTTCATCGGTTGTGGTTCGTATTCATTACGTGACCAGCCCACCTTATCTTTGGCTGTTTGGCTTGCAGGACGGCATCCTTGACCTCTGATCGTTGAGGCAGGTGAAAAACTTCGGATCCCATCACTTACTTGTCTGACATGAGATACTCCTGGCATCGTCCTTTCAACTGCGCTTTCAAATACGCTGAGTGGTCTTTCACCCTGCTTACGCAGTAACCAGGTTTTTGACGCATACGCTAAGGTAGGAAGTCCCGCTAAGTTGAAAAGGTGAGCACGGAGTCGGGTGTCCTTTGTTCTCTCCACTACATCCTCGATGCTCTAGAAAGCTTCCCTTGCCGCTCGTTTCCTTTTCCTCAACTTTGGAGCTAATTTGTTCCTCATGTTCATTTCCCGACCTAGATAAACATAATTGAAGCATTCGGAAATATTCTTTCCGTAAAGAGTGAATGAGGCATACGAAACCAATCCGTTCCCCATGCACATCGTTTTTGTGAGATATAGTCGAAAACCATTCTTTCCACAAGCTTTATCAAAGTTGGTAAGCATTCGTTTCGCTTGACTAATGTTTGGTGTTATAAGAACGATATTATCAGCAAATCGAAGATGGTGTGTTTGTCGACTATCGATTCCCACTCTCACGTGAACCGACTGCAAGGTTCACATAACGTTTCCGAAGGTTGCGGTAAATAATTTTGGCGAGATGGTATCGTCTTGCCTAACCCCTCTCTCGACGCAGATGTTAATATCGTTGTAGAAGGGTGATATCTTTGGCTTCCATGACTGTTTCTATCTCAGTTGAGTCAAAGGCCTCCCTTAAATCGATGAAAGTGAGACAGCAGTCTTTTGCACTCTCACGATACTTCAATAAATCTTGTTATGTGTGGATATAGTCCAACGTACTAAACCATTCTCCAAACACTGCTTGCTCACATAGCTGCCGTACGTCCAGTGTTCTGTCAATTCTGTTTACGATGACTCGAGTGAAAAGTTTGTAGGCGAAAGACAGCAAACAAATTCGACGATAGGTCCCGATATCGTGGAAGTCTCCCTTCTTGAACGGTACCACGGTCTTCCTGGTCTTCACTGAGTAGTGTGCTTGCATGCAGACGGCTCACATCTGAAGAGCCGACCTAGTGTTTTATGAGGAGTGGCGGGAGGTTCTTGAGGTGTTCAGATCTTATCCTGTCCCGACCTGGTGCTGTTCGACTTTTCACCGACGAAATAGCATGTCGGATTTCGGAAGAGAGAACTGGAGGCACAACATATCCATTCTCCTTTATTTCAACTAAAGGAAGAAAGTCGTGGCTAAAGAAGAGATCCGAATGGTATTCGTGTATGATTTTTGCTTTTGATTTTCGGGACTCTGTAACTGTTACGCCTTGGCGGGCGTCGGAGTGCAATCATCTTGGTTTTGTAGTTGGCAAAGCTTCAGTGGATTTTGCGATTGCTTTTCCCAGCCTCTGCAGCTTCGATCATTACAGTTGCTCTTCTCTGTTTAAGATGTTCTTTTCTCGTTTATCTGCATAGTTTTGCAAGTTCGAACGTTAGTTCGCGGTTGCCTGCAGCTCGTGCGATTTCACCCTGGCGTATCAGCTCTAGAGTTTCTGGAGACAGATGTCTCTTGGTGACTTTCGAATTCTCGGCTTTCATAGCGCTACTGTGAAGATGTTGAATGAGCCGATCGTGTTCTTCGTCGATGTTGTGGAAAACGGCAACTTCCCAATAGCCGGTGAATTGAATAAGACCCAGTTCACGGATGTTTTGGAACGTCGTTTTTTGAATTTAGAGGCTTTTTCTCCTTTCCGCAAGAAATGGAGTCCTTGCACTGAGACGGTGGCCTAATCCCGTTTAATAATTTGAGACAACAGGAATATTGGTAAGACTAAAGCTTTCATTTACTGTCATGTGATTTATTTTGATATGGTATTCTCCATTGGGAGACTCCCACGTTCAGTGTTGAGGGTGGAGCTTTTGGAATTGTGAGCTACCATCGATGGTCATGGTCGTCGTGATAAACTCAGAAAGCCGCTCACCTTATTCGTTCAATTCTAATCCGTGGGTGCCAATGTGACGTTCTTCAGACCTTCTTCTGGGTCCATAAGAATGTATGGTCTTCTCCGTAGAACTTCTCCAAATTCGTATAGAACGCTTGGTCTTCTTCTTCGTCATAGTTTGACGTCGCCACGTAAACGGCGAAGATTGCCAGAGCCGGTTTTGATCCATATCTCTTTAGTCGTAAACGTCCGGTTCGGATTGTTAGTTGTTCGAATAAATCAATGCTCATGGCCAAACTTGTGCTGACGAGCGCGCCGACACCGCCGATTCTTTTACTGTCCCCTACCCAACGCTACTGAATCCGGGTTTTTTCGGGATCTGGGAATGAGGACCGCTTCTTTTACTGTGTTTAGCTTTTGATACCCACGTATCAACTGGCTGCGTTAGCTTATTGAGCTCTGAACGTGGAGGCTGGGTATACTCGTGGGTAGCTTTCCAGATTCTCCCAGAGTGAACATGGAGCTTAATTGTTGGAGGCGACTCCTAACCACCTCCCATATACTTCCGTATCATTTGATTGCAGGCTTTTGGCCGAATTGACTCGAGGAATACAATCCGCTTGAGCGATAACGCAACCACACACGCATTCATGAATACCATTCGCAAATACAGAAAGTATGTGCTAAATCGGGGCAGCAGTCCATCCCCTGGATTCACCTGCGTCTCAGAGAAACACACGGTCACTTTTGGTCCGCGATTAACCCCCTATCCACCACCTGGGGGCGCGCCACGAAGCCTCGCGACTAACCGGCTCGAGATCCCTTATATGAGCGAGGTCCGCAAGATTGCGTGTAAATTCCGTTTTCAGACTTCAAACCCTTGTTGAATATTTTTAGATTTAAGGTTTTATCCGTGATGTTATAGATGGAGATAAAGACGACCTTTTGGACGAATTCCGGACTACCGATGATGGTGAATTCTACCTAAAAGGAGGAACATATGAAGACACTCCTATAGAACCAGCTCTCAAGATTTATCACGACTGTGACCATAAACACAAGGTAAATCTGGAGAATCACGATTGTGACAAACTTTAAATCTGAAAGGACCTATCGATTCCTTCCTTTCCACATTTATCGTCCTCCACTACAAATTCTTTATTAAGCCGTGCAAACGTCGTGTTTATTGGATGCTTCCTGCCAAATACATTAACAATGGAACAATTACGGAATGGATGGACATCGGTTCCATCAATATGGAAATAAACTTCGGAAACGAGGAACGAGACTGTCGTCATTAATAACACCACACTTTTCATGAAGTCATATTTCTACATCTTGATATTGCTGGCAACCCCAAACGCATTATACGCATTGTATACAACTTGTCGTAAGATGCCATTTGAAACGAACTACATTTGGAAAAAAAGTTGTACTCGAACATCCGTTCAAGTTTGCAGAGGTGATGTTGGGATAACTAACAACTTGACAAACTCTGTTATATTGCGCTAAACATATCATAAAATTTAAGGGAAATGTGAACGAATCCAATATAATTGGTGACCCCAAGCAAGTGTTGAATTCTCCATCGTGGCGAATGACATTATCGAGCTGAAAGCGGATTTTATGCAGCCATTTGTTTCTAAACATTTATAGGTAACTCTAAACTCTAAGATAGATGTTCTTTTTTTCTGCAGCACCGGACGCATCCCACACAGTGAACGATCATTCGCTCGTTTTCAAATAACCGTTTAATAAACTTCATGCCCTCTTATGAGAGATGTTAAGGCGCTCTATTCATAAACGACGGCTTGACCACGTCATGTTTCAAAAACAACCATAGTTTCTGGATACATCACGAAGCAATTACCACCATGACCAACTTTCGGATAACCTCGGCAGTGACAAAATAATACATTGTTTTCTTATTGAGTATACACGACGTTTTTAAAGACAAGATTTATTCAGTACAATGCCCGCTGACGTTTCCGTGGTTTCACGTTCATCAGCGTCTAGAAAAGTCAAATTGACACACATTCACTCAGTTAAACACTTTCGTAACGCCAGCAGAAAAAAAGACAACTTGCTGCAAAAATTTTTCTCCGCAGAGTAAACTTCTATTAAACACTCACCGCTTTATTTCATTATTTAATGGAAATCAGTAGCACAGAATCAAAATTGTGCTCGGAACATTTGAGAAAAATCACGTAGAGAAACGCCGGCAAGGTAAGGTCTTATCACAAAGACGCTTACTTAGCGATTACTTGAACTTGATACTTGAACGGCCCGTCCTCACTAGTTGCGCGGGCCCCAACATAATCAACACTTTTCGGAGATTTGCTAGTTAAACCATTGTGGTTCCCTGGAATCCCGAGGTCAGTGTGGCCAAAGTCTGCCCTAGACCTTCACCACCACGGGCACTCACAGCCCTTGTGGATCAGAGGGAGATTTGCCACCAAGTGACTTTGATACTAGGACGGTGGTGGATCCTGGTATTGGTTTACTCTTAGCTAGGCTTCCTGATAAAAACACCGGACTCCTTCTCAGCTTGGGAGACCCTGCCGGGAGGACGAATCCCCGTTGTACACCGCCGCAGTCCGATACCCAGAAACACCTCTTAGCCACGATGAGGCAGTAAACCGTTGGGGGGTACGTAGCGATTGGTTTTTCGATTTTTGGAATTTGTCCAAAACGCGTCAAGACTTTCTCGTACAGATATTTTATATTCCTGTGCGAGGATACTGACCTAATTGGGAAACTTGAAGTCAAGCAGAATACTCTACTAGGTCACAATGCATAACGGTAAGATTTTGCAGTGCTTCGCCGAAGTTGAGTTTGAAGCTACAGCACCCGATCCTCGGCTACTACTCTACTCTAGTTATATCAATGACTGTCTGCTCATCTGTTTTGTTTAACACAAGAAGAGATGAGGAAGTGTTTTGAAATACTAGACCAACGGCCACAGAATGTAAATTTTACCCGAGAGAAACCGATGGAAAAGTGACATCCGTTCTTCAACGTTCAACTCAACCTAGCAAGAAAGAGTACATCACAAGATGGCATCAAAAGCCAAATAACAAAAATACACCGATCTATTACACCTCCCACTCATCAGCTACAAAAAGGACACTTGTGTGAAACATGCTTCAAACAGACGCCAGCATGTGGACAAGAAGAAAGCAAAAAGGAGAACCCTAAATTTGATGGGGAAATAACAATTTCCTGTGGCTACGAAGCCATATCTTTTCGGGATGGCCGTAGAAAAAAATCACTGTTCGAAACGAAAATCCTAGCGAAGATGAGGACCCATTTATCCTTCACTCCATTTATTGCAAAATAATCGAGTCTGTGGCATATCCAAAGCAGATGATGTACCTGGGTCCAGCCATGGAAAGGTGAAGTATTAATAATTCATCACTTACGATTAGTCAAACAACCTAATCAGAACTATTTGCTTCACTGGTTGCATCTATTGTCGACGCGTTTGCTTCCTATACCAAGCGATATACAGTCGCGATTTCCAGCTATAAAGGCTGTCGCGGAAGAAGCAAGATAAACGATTCGAAGGAAAAATTAGACGCATTAGCACTAATAGAACAAACTATCCCATGGAAACCAGGCGGTGAAGCAGAAAGTTTTCGATAGACTGGAAGGCCTCCAAAACAACCTGGATGTGGTGACGATGAGGATCTGAAAGAGCAGCACGAGACACAGAAGGAAGGCCATAAGGACATTCAACTAATGAAAAAATGCACAAGAGGTCTGATTTAGTTCGAAGGTCCAGTTGCGCAGTGTCAACGCGCACTTTTATCTAACGCTTCTAGTTCAAGTTTGTCGTTCTCCAACTTGATCTTGAGCTTATACAGAGCTTATGCGATCATAGGCAAAGTTTCCTTAGAAATGGGTTGTGATGGTATGGAACCTGGGCCCAATTCTAATAGAAAGAGCGCGTCGTCAAGAACAGTCGTGCATCTTAACACGGTGGCCTCAAAACTGCAAGTGATTATTTAAAATCCGATTGTTCTCTAACAAAGGTGGTTTCTCAGAAACTAAGAGCGGTAGTATTTTTTCGAGACGCAATTCATCAGTTGATCGAACATCTTATTTTGTTTACATCATAGGGAGCAGCACAGCCGTATCCGACATTTGCTATCCGCCCTTTAGTAAACCGCATAGTTTAGGTAGTGGTTTTTTTTTTTTAGTAAATCTCCAAACCATGAAGTTCCTTCATATAAGACATCTCGAGCCAGTTAGTTTCGAAGCTACGTGGCAAGTCTCCAGGTGGCGCAAAGGGGCTAACCGAAGACCAAAAGCGACTGTATGCTTCCCTGAGGGCGCAGGTGGACCCAGGTGGTTCGCTCAAATCTAGAGTTGCGTTAGTCGTCACAGGATAAGAATCAAAACAGCTTGTCTATCAAATATAGAAATATATTAGCCTCCTTAGTACTGTAGCTCACATCAAGTCCAATAAAATTATCGTAGAAAGATCAAAATCGACAATACAAATGTACGGTAACTGGATATGTTCGGTGAAACTGGTGAACCGTGTGGCAGTCATGCTAAGAAAATTCGATCTTTTGTCACACAGTTGTACCTTACCTTTCACGTTGACCCACTAGAAATCGTTTAACCTGCTTACTTAGCTAACCTGTATCGTAAATCTCTCGATGTGAACAATCAGTCTCATACACGAATTTATGCGGCGATGTACTAGAGTCACTTTCTCATTAACAGACACGGCACTCATTTGACGCTGACACAGTACTATGTCTTCATATTACCCTTTTGTTTGCGGCCTACGGCTTACCGCAATTGTTCACGTCGGAGTGCTATGTGAAATACAACCATGATAGGTAGAAAATTAGCTGAGAGAAAGGTGGAACAAGGACCTGCGTGATGTGGTGGTAAACATGTTAACTTCTGAGTTCTTACTACTTCATTTCCTTCTCAAAGGCAACCAAAATCCTAGAGTAGCCTCAGTGTCGACATCAAAGATGGTTCCAACACGGTTACATCGTCTTCTCAAAATGGTTGGCCCCACCCTCGAAATACGAAATCTGAAATGTCATAACACAGGATTTAAAGTGCCAATGCTACACTATCTTCGTTTTTCCGAAACTAAACCTTATGCCAAGGATTAGATAAGCGTCGCGAATGGTTAACACAGTGCATATGAGGAGATCAATCTTTGCTTGAATCTAAAGGGAACGGTGTTCTTGAGTTTCCTTTTCCACTTTACCTCTAAGATCGACAAAACAAACATCTAGGAGCGCTTGAGCTACTTATATATAGATCAGAAGGTCAATATGATAAGTAAGCTATTTAGTTCCATCTTCGAAGAAGAGCTAATGAGCGGTATGTAAAGTTTACTAGACTAAGATGTATTGAAGAAGGAAAGAACACCTAGCTTCGAGCTCACCTACTCGATGATTCGCCTTGAACTCATAATACAGCTTAAGAACTTGAAAGCTGAATAAACAAGACGCTGTGTGATCTATACCAAACGGAAGCGGAAATTTGAAGTTCCAATCTATGTAAAAGTATCATGTGTTTCTTCTAGCTTTTCGTGAAGAACTCTGACCATCGGATCGGTGGTCTTCTACAGTGCGTTTAACATCCCGAGGAATCCAGTCACTAACGGCTCTTGTCTATCGGTTGTCGTTAATAGGCATTACGCGTCCGGCCCACCTTATCTTTGACGCCTTGGCGTACAGAAAGGCATCTTTGATTTTTGATCGCTGGCGCAGGTTAGAGCTTCCAATCCCTTCCTTTACTTGCGTAGTACGGGGTACTCCTAGCATTGCCCTTTCGACTGCGCTTTCAATAACACTAAATGATTTTTTATCCTGTTTACGCAGCGACCAGGTTTTTGAAGCATATGTTAACACAGGAACTATCGTTGAGTCGAAAACGTGGGCACTGTTTTCCGCACTACATCCTCGATGCTCTTGAAAGCTCCCCAAGCCGCTCGTTTCCTTCTGCTCAACTCCAGAGCCAAGTCGTTCATTATGTTGATTTCCCGACCTGAATAAGCATAACTGGAGCATTTGGAGATATACGTTTCGTTGAGCGTAAATGGGCCATACGAAACCAATCCATTCCTCATGGACGTCGTTTTGTGGGATTTACCCGAAGACCAATCTTTCCACAAGCTCTATCAAAGTCAGCAAGCATTCGTTCCACGTGGTTAATGTCTGGTGCTGTAAGGACAATATCAACAGCAAAGGGATAATGGTGGAACTGCCGACCATCGATTTTCACTCCTATATTATCCCATTAAAATCTTCGCATGACGTTCTGAAGGGTGGCGGTTGGCGGTAAATAATTTCGGCGAGGTGGTGTCGCCTTGGCTAACCCCTCTTTTGACGTCAATGTTAACATCGTTGCAGAATGGTGGAATCTTGGTTGTGGAATTTTTGTACAGCTTACGAAGAATCTGTATATACTGAGTAGGGACGAGTAGGGACTCATTGACTATCAAAGGCTTCCATGACTGCTTCTATCTCAGTGCAATCAAAGGCTTTCTTTAAATCGAAAAATGTTAGACAGAGCGGTCTTTTGTACTCTCGCGATACCTCAATGGATCTTGTTTTCATGGTGATGTACACCACAGTAAATCCTTTCAAAACCCAGTTTGCTTACATGGCTGCCCTTCGTCAGTGTTCTGCAATCCTGTTTAGGATGACTCGAGTGATAAGTTTGTAGACGACAGACAGCAAGCAGTTTAGGCGATAGTTGCCAATATCGTGCAGGTCACCCTTTTTGAACAATAACACGGTCATGCTGGTCTTCCACTGAGTAGGGACCTTGCATTTGGACAGGTAAAGTGTGATGAGTCGAGCCAGTGTGTTTACGAGGACTGGCAGAAGGTTCTTCAGGTGTTCTAGTCTTAACCTGTCTGGACCTGGTGCTGCTCGATTTTTCACTGACGAAATAGCATGTCGGATTGCGGAGGGGGAAACTGGTGGTACAACATATCCAACCTCCATTATTTCATATGACGAAAGGTAGACGTGACTATCGAAGAAATCTTAGTAGTATTCACAAATGTTATACATTTTATTTTCTGCCTACTATAATTTCGCGGCAGGGTAATAAGCAAAAATACAACCACAACGTTGCTGAGATATTTGCAAAACTCTGGACCGTAGGTGTCTATGGTGGGGAACGAACACGCTATTGTCCTTTCCGGGGAGTAACGCTTTCACCACCACACCATGTGGGTCCTTTATTTCGCCTGTCTCTCAGTTATTTCTATCGATCTTTGCCACAGCAATCACCCGTCAGCGGAATTGATCTGGAGCGCCCAAATCGGCATAAAACCCAGTTAAGCTGCGGCTGTAGTTGAAATCACAAATGTTTTATGCCGAAAACTTCTTTTATTTTAAGAACTTCTTTTATTGCCTGTCTGCATTGGCTTGGAGGTTCGAACGTTAGTTCGCGATTGTCTGCAACTCGTGCAATGCGAAGCTGACGCCTCAGCTCGAGTTTTCTGGACACAGACGTCTCTTGGTGACTTTCGAACTCTCAGCTTTTATAATGCTAACGTGAAAATGTTGAATGAGCTGATCGCATTCCTCATCGATGTTGTCGACAATGGCAACCTCCCAACAGCCGACTAATGAATTGAATAAACCCCAGTTTACGGTGGTTCTGGGACTTCGGTCTTTGAATTTAGCGGGTTTTTCTCCTTTCTGCTAGAAATAGAATTTTGCTCGAAGGAGATGACGGTCTGATCCCGTATAGAATTTTGGGACAACAGCGACATCGGTTAGGCAAAACCTTCTGTTTACTACGACGTGGTCTATTTCGTTATGGTACTCTCCACTGGAAGACTCCCACGTCCAGCGTTGAGGGTGGGGCTTCTGGAATTGCGAGTTACTATGGATTGTCTTGGTCTCCGTGATAAACTCAGATAGCCTCTCACCCTTTTCGTTCCATTCTAATCCGTGCCTCCCAATGTGACGTCCTTCATGCGTTCTTCTTGGTCCAGTGTTGGCGTTGGAATTTCCAATGATGACCTTGAGGAATGTGTGGTCTTCTCTGTAGAACTGCTCCAAGTCCAAATAGAAGGCTTCGATTTCTTCTCCGTCATAGTTTGATGTCGGCGCGTGAACGACGATGATTGTCGAGGCCGGTATTGATACACATCTCTTCAATCGTAAACGTCTGGTTCAGGTTGTAAGTTGTTCGAATGAAACGTATTCATGAACAGACTCGTATTGATGAGAACACCGACTCGCCGACTCCTCTACTGTCGCATGTTCCAAGAAACAGTTCTTCCACGGTGTCCGAGACGGCGTTGAATGAGTGGAGTCGTCTCGTCTCGGCGAGGCCTATGACGTCGTACCTTATCTTTCTCGCTTACGTGATCAGGACTTTTATCGAGGACTCGAACGCAAATGTTCATCAATTCTAGGTGCAATCGTTACCTTAGTTTTTCGTGGTCCAGGAAGCTTTCATTGGCCCTGAGATTTTAGCAGCCTGCCCGTGCACGTCTTACTCTACGCTGTCGAATTGGAGACTCCTTAGGGGTCAGGGAATGAGACTCGTTTCTCTAACGGTGTTTAGCATCTTAATACCCACGTATACCTCGCTGAGCTCTGAACGTGGGCCTGGTAAACTCACAGACGGCTTGACAGTCTCTCCTAAAGTTTACATGGAGCTTATTTGCTAGAGGCGACTAACCACCTCCTATATACTTTCGTGTGACTTGACTGCAGGCTTTTGGCCGAATTGACTCGTAGAATACAATGTGCATAAAGTAGAACGCACCCACACACGCGTGCATGAATACGCCTGTCCAGTACAGAAAGTATGTGTCAAATCGGCGCAGCAGAAACATGGTTTCCATCCCCTGGATCCACCGGTGTCTGAGGAAAACATAGGCCCTTTTGATCCGCGATTAACCCCCTCTCCGCCACCTGGGAACGCGGCACTTAGCCTCGCGACAAACCGGCTCGAGTTCCCTCATATGAGAGACCTCTGTGGTAAGTATAGTAGTAAGTTAAAAAATAACAGCAACAGCACAACCAAAACTATGAAAATAGGTCAGATGCAGCAATCCGGAGGTCCGAGGTCATCATCCCAACCATATATTACGTTAAGTGGATATGAACTGGAACCCACAGAAACGCTATAATTTTTGGGCATGATCATGCACACAGCAGAAAGCAACGAATGCGATTTATTCATTCTTTCGTTCAGTCACTCATTTATTTACTCAGTTCATTGATTACAATATAACAATCAAGATGAAAGTAAGCAAAAGGAAGTTGTTAAGTAATTATAGTGTTCATCATATAGTGACATCACTCAAACAAGGATTGAAGATGCTGAGCACAAAAGTAGAAGAATGGACAGATTAAGGAGCGGCTTGCACATTTCCATTACTGTGATGACGAGGACAAGGTTTCTGAAAGATTTATGAACACGAAATATACCCAAAACATGGATTTATCGACGATTAGAGCAAACGAAATACTACGACGTATGAGTTGCAAGGGCTTTAGTTTTTAGAGGACGACTCTTGTGGTTAACTAACTATTTGTGTCAGTATTGAAAAGAAATACGTTCACATTTATTATATGATAAAATTCACGATAGTCGCCTGTCAAGGTGGCTTAACAAGGGCTATCAAGCGCCTCACTGCTAATTTGAACGATAGTGAAGACGTGGTGAATACTCAGGTAGAGTTCCGCTACTGTGTAGGTAACTGAAAGCGAAATGAAAAGTGAGAACAACATTATTTCCGGAAGGATTGTCGCCACTCAGATTTCCTCACATTCTTCCTTGTTACAACGCCTTCAAGCGATCAACCACTTTTTCAATTATACTCCTATATCATATTCGCCTTAGGTATCGTGATCCAGTCAAAGATTATAATGATTAATCAGGGGAATTACTGCCAAAACAAAGCTTCCATCTGACGAACACGTATTGCAATGAAGACCTGAAGACGCATTAAGAACGGTACGCGATGAAAGCAGTAAAGAAGCAGTAGAATAAGCAGTATTAAATCACTATCGGTATACAGTACGATGCACTTTCTCGGTGTTATTGGTGCAGAGGAACAAGCAGTCTTCATGACTGAGTCTTCACGACTTCCTCAAAAGTCACCTTAAATGCCATCATCTGGCTATCGTTAAAGTTTCTGGTGGCATCAATTTCATGTGATCGCGCTACTACAGACAAAAAGTATGAGGGACTGATATATGCCAACAAGATCGCGGTACTATTGCCATCCATGGCGCCGCCACTCGTGTCGAATGTCCCTGGATAGGCAATGTCTTTCACCCTTCCGTAACCCATCTCATATATTCGCCCGAGATCGTTTTATCGCTCTTGGTCCCTCTCCGCTTTTAA
>UYYA01001179.1:0-19897 GCA_900624975.1 Angiostrongylus costaricensis | reverse complement strand
ACCATGCGGGTCCTTTGTTTCGCACGTCTCTCAGCTATTTCTATCTATCTTTTTGCCACAGCAATCACCCGTCAGCGGGGTTGATCTGGGGAGCGCAAATCGGCATAGAACCCAGTTAAGCTATGGAAACGAAGGTCCTGCATGGTGTGGTGGTGAACACGTTACTCCCCGGAAAGGATAATAGCGCGTTCGTTCCCCATCATAGACACCTGCGGTCCAGAGTTTTGCAAATATCTCAGCAACATGTGGTTGTATTTCGCTTAGTAACCTTCCATGAAAATTATAGAAGGCAGAAAACAAAACGTTAAACATAAAGTTGACGATATTCGGATGGCGATGGCTGGTGATCTACGTACGCTCTAGCACAGAATCTCGGAACTACGTAGTACACAAGGATTTTCAACCATAAAATAACGTCCTATCACTTGTAGATCTCCACACAACTCTTCCAAATATCAAAGGAACCTTAACTGCTAAAGCTATACCAGTAGCTACAATTCGTTTTTTTGCTTGGGAAACCTAAAACGACAGGTGTTTTTCGGCAGGAAATATGGGTGGTGTTGTTTCGTCATTTCATTGGGTCTTGACCCTTTTTCAAGTTCTTTCCTTGAAAGAGAAAGGACTGGAATTGGGGAGACTGAAGAAGAAATTACGAATGCATGAATACAAAACGGTTAAAGGTAGTAGTGCTTAACGGGTAAAGGATAAGGCGTTCGATGTTAGGCAATCTCTGAGGTATGTACCATGCACTGCAGCGTTAGAGCTGATTGAATGCAGATCTATCCCTTTCAGCGAGTTGTGAGTTCCTACCTATGCATCAACCCATGTTTCTACCATGGCAGACAAATTTGGCAGTATTCTGCCTTTTCCATAGTACCGGCGGGTACTCGTTAGGGTCTAGGTTACAAGCGCCCCTAATGGTGTTTACGAGAAAACGATAACTCTCAGGTGTTTTGAACCCGATTTTTTTTAATATACTGGCGATAAAACAATTTACCTTATAGAGCAGGTACACACAGTCCCCAACTTCCAATTCTTCGGCATAAACAGCTTGACTATTCGGCGGTAATTCATCTGCTCGATCGTCGTAATATTCTGAAAATAATATTAGTTAAACAACCCACGTCCCAATTTCCTCACGAATAATTGCTGCGAGTGTTGTCAAAACCAGGTCTTTTTTCCTTCCTGAATGGCCTGCAATCGTGGAATGACTACAAAGTGTTCCTGGGTGTCGAATAGCAGTGTTCAAGAAGTAGGTTGATGGTGCAAAGAGTTACTCGATACGAGGAATTGGCCCATATTTGAATCCGGAAGGCATATCCCAAACCAAATCATTGCCAAGATTCTCCGCAGCTTTGGGGCAAAGCTACTGTCAAGACAGGAAACCTCCACTCGATACACAAGTGTCCCTGACTGCCATTGATCATACCGATGAATAGAGACCGATATGGTTATCTCAGGTGTCGTGAAGTGGTGAAATGGTGTCCGCCCAGTAGAATATTAGTCACAGTCAAATTTTAGACCAGTATCGAACTAATGTTATTGATAACTGGATCTGAATGAGAGCTATTTTGAATTTACTTAGAACACTCACTGTTCGAAACTTGGTGCCAAGAGCACATAAAATATCGATTGAGAAAAGTCAAAAGCCGACAAATACAATTTGTGTTGTATTGCATTCTGTTGCATATCGCTAGGTGCATACAATTTTCAATAACACCAAATTGAGGTGGTTTTAACAAATTATAAAAACCAACCGCCACACTTATTTCGGAAGATAAGATGACGTGGTGTTAGTGCTAACATTTTTCCGTAGTCGGTCATGATAGTCACGAATTTTGTCACGACATTTGGTTCACGATGAATCCACAATGATACTGGCGTATAGTATGCCTGGAATAACAGGGTTAAGTGTTAGTGTAAAAAGAAGAATGAAGGGAATCCACTTCAATTAATAAATGACATCACATAACGAATAAACGTACTGCATAGAACAGATAAACTGTGTCATCACTATGTCGTCAGTTTTTATCTGCTGCCCACTAATTTTTAATGGCAGGGTATTATGTGAAATATAACCGTAATGCTGTTGAGATATTTGCATGCAAAACTCCGAACCGGTGGTCTCTGCGGTGGGGATCGAACACACTATTACCCTTTCCGGATACCACCGGTCTGGAGTTTTGTAAATATCACAGTAACATTACGGTTATTTCATATGGATGGTTATGTCATTACTAACTTCACTGGTGGTCTTAATTGAAAGATCTCGACGACTTTTCTCAAATAAACAGGTTACTTACTACTTTCTTGAGTTCATTAGGAGTCACTTGGTACGAAAACAATGGCCACTTTCAATTTCAATCAATAAAACTATTAAGATATCCGAATTACTGCCTACGGGATAGGCGTTCCCGTAATTCACCAGGAATAAATTCTGCTTTTCTGAAGCCTACTTCCTTCGTTTTACTGTTTATTAATCATATATTTCAAATACGAAAGCAAGTGAGCATGATGGATTCCCCAAGGCCACTAAAGTGTGTCGTTTGTTTTAACTTATTATTTAATGCGTTATACTCTTTTATTTTATGCCTACTATAATTTCGCGACAGAGTACTAAGCGAAATACAACCACAACGTTGCTGAAATATTTGCAAAACTCTGGACCGCAGGTGTCTATGGTGGGGAACGAACGCGCAATTGTCCTTCCCGGCTGTAACGCGTTCACCACCACACCATGCGGGTCCTTCGTTTCGCCTGTTCCTCAGTTAGTTCTATCGATTTTTGCCATCAGCAATCACCCGCCAGCGGGATTGATCTAGGGAGCCCAAATCGGCAACGAACCCAGTTAAGCTGAGGCTGCAGTAATAATAACAGTTATATTTCGCAATATATACCTTGCCGTTAAAAGGAGTAGGCAGTAAATAATAAGTTAAAATTGTGATTATAACCGCATCCTCAGCTTAACTGGGTTCGTTGCCGATTCGGACTCCTCACATCAATCCCGCTGACGGATGATTGCTGATGGCAAAAGAACGATAGAACTAGCTGAGAGACAGGCGAAACGAAGGACCAGGATGGTATGGTGGTGAACGGGTTACTCCCCGGAAAGAACAATACCGCGTTCGTTCCCTACTGCATACACCTGCGGTCCGGAGCTTCGCAAATATCTCAGCATCATTAAAGTTGTATCGTTTGTGCTTGTGGATGACGCTCTTCCGTTGGAAATTACAAAAAAATGATTTCCACAGTGAATTTTCTAGAAGTTTTAAACAAGAAAATGCTCAAAACTGAACAAACACTGTGTGGAAATCATACATAAGATTAATACGACAGATCAGAGTAGTTCTGAACCACAAAAATACTTTATTGATCGAGTAAACGCCAGTTTTTGCAAACCCATCTTCGCCACGGAAGAATAAATGTATCTTCATCATGTAGAATACTGCGTGACAAACGCGCACGAGTTACCGGTCATTATAGCCACATCTGCACAGCAAAGTTACTTCATGGCCATGAACAATAAAAATGAGCGCAGATCCGGCAAGCTGGGTTGATGAATGAGTCTACTGCTGATATTTGTTCGATTTAATCAAAAATTAACAAAATTCTAGGTGATACAGCTAAATTATTCAATATCCGCTCTTTTTGTTTACGACAACCAGCAACATCTGACAATTTGATGACTATTCCATGTTGAAGGTTAAAAGATAAAAGAATGAGGCTAACGGCGTTGATAAAACTTTGAAGGATGCCCCATGCACGTTACTCTACTAAGCATTGCAGAGGTGACTGAATGAATATCTGGCCGGTGCAGTGATTTGTGGTGGCCTACAGATGCATCAAGTCAGTGCTGTTAACTTTCCAGATAAGGTTGATACCAAATCGCCGATCCTGAAGAAATGGAAATTTTGGTGAACCCGAGGTTGCTCGATTAAAACAACGCCGGCGTGTGTGTTGCATGGCACCTATTACCACTGCGCTGAACGAGGTCCATTGACGATTAGATTAAATAAAAACCAAAGAATGATTCAACGGTGAATTATTTCAAGCATATACGCTTAAAATGATAAACCCACGACAAACAGAACAGAGCCGACCACAATGTACTGAAGGCAAATGGAGTTAGAGAGGAGAGACAAAAGATTTTGGATCTTCCATTAGACATATACGAGAATAAATCAATCCATGACTACATGCGTACGTCAATGCAATGAATATGGAATCAGATGGAAAGCTATTTAAAGCATACCGTTGTTAAATTAGCTGTTAGGACGAAATCGCCGGCTTTGAGCTGATCCATGCGTTTTTTGCCACCTGGGACGGTCACCCATGTATCGGTTGAGAAACATGCACCTCCAAAGTTCAGGTAAAAGAAAACGAAAAAAACACAATCGTACTAAATATCTCTTTTTAACAAACAAAGAATTCTGTTTTACCTCCTCCTGCTCCTACTGCCGCTAGTCCTAGTGCTCTAGAACCTCCATAACCGGCTTGAGGAACTTGTTGAAAAGCAACGAAACTCGGCTGAACAGGTGGAGAAGGTTGTGGTGGTGGTTGTAGCGGTACTTGTGGTGGTTGTGGTGGCGGCGCTTGTGGCAGTGGCACTTGTGGTGGTAGCACTTCTGGTGGTGGAAGTTCTGGCTGCTCTGGTAGTTCTCCTAGTTCGCTAACACTTGGCTGCAATGATACGTTTTCTGTTTTCAACTGAACACGAACCTGTTATATCAATCCGAACTCTTCAGGAATCTTACCAATGGCATGTCGATGAAATCCGATGGAGGTGGCGGCTGAAATGACTGCACTAACCTTAAACAGTACGCGAGCGAGAATTTTGGGAAACGTGTAGTATATTACTAGTATATAAGTGATGAAATATTCGCTGTGCCTAACTTAGAAAAGTTCATTATTTGCCGATTGAGGCGGAGAATATCACAGTATTTAGTAAAAGTTTAGCGACGTATTTGAGTAGCGAAAACTTTCACATTGCTCGATATTAGAAAAAAAATGTGTTCAGTACCTCTTTACTTGACTCGAAAGTCAAAGTATGGTACCCATTGGCTTGAAATTTACACGTATTTTCGTTGTAGAGATTAGTTCTCCAAGCGAAATCACCGTTTGAAGCAATCGTCTCGAATGTTGTGCCAAAACGTCGTTGCACATTACGTAAAACGGCCTTTAACGACAATTTTACGTGATTAGCAACCGAAATTTCAAAAATTCATTGACTGAATGGATTGTAAAAAAGCAGTAAAGATTCTACAAAAAGCACAATTACCCTGGATAGTGCGTTGCGATCCCGTTGAACAAAAGATTGATTTATGACGGTTTCGTCAATGACGCGATTCATTTCATACTGCAGCGTTCCATCGCAACATAAGGTACCTAAAATATAGAAAGACACTGACTATCTCTTACAAAGAACTTCAGTTGCTATTTATAAGAAGTAAAAATTTTGATATATGGGAGGACAAAAGGATAACGCGTATGTCTCTGATTACTCCATAAGGGAAGCGTCATCCCTTCGACTCCATAAAACACCTTGGAGGTGCTTGAACACATATTTGGTCTACAATGATAATTGGTAAAATGCAAGAGTCTATTAGTATATGGAAACCATTTTTATCATCTGAGACAAGACTGGTGCTAAAATACCGACACCCAAAAATATGTAACACTTGCTTAATCCAGTACGAGAAATCAAGCCAATTGCCCTGTGTCCATTGTGAGGCACCTCAATCCAGTTTACATTGAGCAGAATTTTTCTTTTCTTTTCCAACTGTTAGTGATTAAAAAATAACACCAACACTTTCGACTAGAGAAATAGCAAAGTAGATTTACTACTGTTAAAAAAAAGGACAAAGCTCTCGGCGTTGATCAGTCTCTGAGGGATGCACCATGCATTCGCCTTCATTAAGCATTGTTAGAAGTGATTAAAAGCATATCTGGCCTTTAGAATGACTCGCAGTGGCGTACCGATGTGTTGAGCCAGTGCTGTTATCCTCCCAGACAAGTTTGGTACCAATTTGCCTACACCGGAGGGATGGAAGGTTTGGTGGGCCATGGGCGTGAGGATCGATTCCGCGTGCGCGTTGCACGACACTTCCGACCCTGCGCCACACACGCCCCGTTTACTACTGTTAGAAAAAAACTATATTGAAGAAAATATTAGGTGATGCTTAAAGTTTATTTGTTAAGAAGCATATTTATTGGTTCCAACCAAGAACTGTTCACCTTCTTCGAAGTTAATCACCTTTTCATCTTTTTTATCCTTACGATTTTAACAAAAACAATAAAAGGCAATATTTCAACGATTGCGGTTACCTTGTAACGTTGTCAGTTCTGCAGGACAGTCGAGAAGAATCGCTGGTCCTGAATCATCGTAGATGTCGCTATGTATTGGGTACTGAAATATACTCTTCGTATTTACCTATCTTTATAACTAAAATACCAGAATGATTCTTAAATTAACAGGGTTCATATTGAAAAAGGTCTCTCGGTATTTTTCTTTTAGAATACAGGAAACTTTATGTCCATTTGTACAATCACACCCACATTTTGTAAGCGCTTTTTCTAGAGTTCATTTGTGTCTATTAACTTATTTTTAGCGTTCTGGATTCTTTGAGTCTCTCTTGACCCGGTATATTCTTTTTCGGTTCGTTCTATTGAAATCACTGTCTGTGATAGTGGCCTTCTTTGAAGTTGATCAATCCTTTAACGATGCAACAGGCATTTAACTCCATTCGTAGCATCCTAGAGGTGCGTACTTGGTCTATACAAGGACAATGAAGCCTACTGATATACCTATACAGAATTTCTGTCGTTGAGACTCTTGCTAAAATTCCGCCCCACCAGAAGCATAGGGATCTGGTTATTTAAGGGCGCGAGATCGAAGCAACGGCCCACGTGTGCATCGCAAGGTATCTGTACCCACTGCTCTACAGGAGTCCCAGCGTCACCATGCAACTCATAATTTGCAGCCTTCTAAGACGAAAGCTGAACACTGTGAGCAGCAGAATTTGAATATTAGTATTGATTTCAAAACGCATTGTCAAAGAGCACAATGAGTAGCACCCAGAGTTCTCAACGTTGTTGAATTGTTAGCTTATGCCTCAGATTCATAGTTCAAGGGTGCAAGAACCGACTTATTAGAACACATAAATCCGATTCCACTGGCCGGTCGTTAGCTTTTAAAAGGTTTGAAGGCCGTTTATGCCGTTTGCCATGGCGTGCGCAATCTTTGCTTCAAGTGCTTGCTAGTTTTCATTGAACGCCACAGTCATACGGCAGATGTGGTCTTCGA
Organism: Angiostrongylus costaricensis; assembly: GCA_900624975.1. Classification (NCBI taxonomy): domain Eukaryota; kingdom Metazoa; phylum Nematoda; class Chromadorea; order Rhabditida; family Metastrongylidae; genus Angiostrongylus; species Angiostrongylus costaricensis. The sequence goes on along the minus strand of UYYA01001179.1, from coordinate 12,594 downwards.
AATTGGAGAGTTCCTCTTACCCATTTATTCTGTCGAGAATGTGTTTTCCACAAGTAGAACTCCCTTCTGTTATTTCCTTAATTGGTTTGTGCCGTTGTCCAGGGACCAAATGATAGGACACTCCTGTCAGGTTCAGTAAGAAACTCGTATGGTAGTGGTGTCATAACAATATCAGCCGAGCAGAGTTCTCATGTAGATCGACTCCAATCGTTTGTAGACATACGTTAAAGGATTGTATGTATCTCAATTATTTCTTCCTATAAGGGCAGAGATAATGCGGTACATGAAGTAGACATTTACCATATCGATCAGTTAGAAATTCTGGACACATATGATGCCTATTTCGCCTTACTTCATCAAAATTCCGCGATGTCTAATAGTTGGAGTTACGCATTTAAAAAACTGGCCTTGTTAACCTTTTTGGGGAAAATGTAGACATGGTTCTTGACCGCTCAGAATTTTTGCCCCTTTTGGAGAAATGTTATTCAGGTGAGTTGCAAGGAATATGAATGGTTTTCTTCAACTCCTTAGCTCTGATCCAAATTCGTCCATTTTATTTAATTTAGCAGCGAAAACTACAACACCATTCTTCTTTCCAGTAACTCAATGAAAGTAATGAATTTGCGATCCTGATACATGGAATAAGGCTCATTTGGCACACTTATTAACATCTTTCACAAGTAGTGCGAAGTTTTCGGCTAGGTCATCCTCGTGATTGGGATAGTGTTCTCGAAACGCAAATTTCTATTGCAAGCCTTGAGAGAGAGGCCGTCGTAAAGGTTAAAGGCTAGTCATTTATTTAGGGTACCAGTATTTTCGGCGAAACTCATGTCAAATTTTGAACTGAGTTGTGCATCATTGAGGCGTTATCCATATCACCAGGTCAAAAACGTTGTCGATCTCTTAGATATTGGCGAAATGGTAGCAAAGAAGTCTGAAGCTCCTAGTCTTAAAATATGAGAATCCATTTGCTACTCACTCCTCATGGAATTTTACCGTGGAAACCTGGAAGCAGCTGGAAATGAGATCGAGCTCTCCAAGGCAGTCTGGTATATTCAAACAAACTGTGCGTATCAATCCGAGTGATCCTGGTAAAATTGTTTAGCAGCTTTTACTTAAAACAACAAAGTAAAAACTTTACATCAGATTATCATTGGGTTCATCAGTTTGTCTCCATATTCTAGCGCTCCGTAGTGAAAAATGAACTTTGAATACTGAACTATTGAATACTCATTCTTCGTAAGGACATTAAATTTTATCGATTTTTTTCAATCCACCTCTATTTTGTTATGTTTGCCTTTAATTCAACGCTCCGTTCAAATCCAGGATGAAAATCATTTTTAAAAAGTCGAACAAGATATTCTCGATGTGAAAATACAAAGAGGGGAAAGAAATCACAAAGGAAAAAAGACCGAAAAAGAAAAGAAAAAGATGAGCATTATTGCTAGAACTAGTTATGACCGAAATGTCAGCTGTTAAGCGGAACAGAAGAAAAAGAAAATAAGTTCGTCTAATTCACTCATGAACCTGAGGATACGGCTATCACTGACCTGTACAGGTGTTGCGTAGACCATAATGTAATAGCGATCAACACGAAATTTGCAAATATTGTTGCCTAAATACGAACTGGAAACGGCAAAATCGTCACGGGCTACGAACACTTCAAGACTCATCTGTAGAATGTCCTCAGCATTGAACTGGATCATCTGAACTATTGAAATGGTGTTCAGATCGATGTCGACGTCGACACAGCGACAGTCAAATGAGCAGAGGACCCACCCTTGCAATAAGCCGTCTATCGTGCGGATTAAAATCTGGTTGACTGATAACCGACTGGTAAGTTGAGTAAATCGCATTGAATAGCGGAACGCTACAGCATTTTGACCCTAAAATCAACTCGAGCACTTTTTCTTGCTTCTATAAAACATGGTGATACGGAGTCTAGAGGGAGAGGATTCTTCGGAAAAAGAATTTTACCTGTTGCTAAACAGGTTCGAAAAAGAAACTAAAAATAACAAATATACAACTAATAAGAGTATGTGACCTTATATGCCAAGCATATATAGTAAGCGCAGATATTGAAAATAGTTCGTTATACGATACTTTATTCCATATCGAGTTAAATTTATACTAAAAAACTAAGCCAGAAAAGTAGGACGTGAAATAAGTCTGAACAAAAAATCAAGCTTTTATCTTCGTGGCTAGAACGAATTCAAAAAATACCGCTGTTATTATCTAGTTAGTTAGATTATTCTTGTTATTATTGCCATTGTACTAATACTATTATTATTATTCGCAATATACCCTGCCATTGAAAAGAATAGGCAGTAAATAAAACGGTTAAGATTGTGATTATAACTAAAGCCTCAGCTTAACTGGGTTCAATGCCGAAATATGCTCCCCAGATCAATCCCGTTGACGAGTGATTGCTTATGGCAGAGATCGATAGAACTAGCTGAGAGACAGGCGAAACGAAGGACCAGCATGGTGTGGTGGTGAACACGTTACTCCCAGGAAAGGACAATAGCGGGTTTGTTCCTCACCATAGACACCTGCGGTCTGGGGTTTTGCAAATATCTCAGCAACATTGAAACTATTATTATTACTAGTAATCGAAAGGCTTGGTTGGGCCCGTGGTTTTCGAATTATCGGAGCACCACTGAAAAGAGTCGAGCTCAGCAAATGTAACAGATGCGGTTGAAGTTCACAGTCGATTTTGAATTACTTGAGAAATCCCGTGTAGAAGTGGTGTGCAGATTCATAAATCTTATGAAGAGAAACATCGACGTGTTTGAACCGGTATCTTAAACAATGTCAGCACCGATTATAAGAATAGGGCAGAGATTGGCCGTCACTGTTGTCCTGATTGACAGGAGGAAGTCAGAGGTTGAACACTAAATTCTATCGAGAGCCTGAATTTCAATTTCTTTGCAGAAGTCCGACTTTTACCCAGTAGCACTATTCTTTGTAGAACCAATCCGACGGTGCTGGCTTTATAAGTGATGAGGAAATCATGTCAAAGGCAGATTTCGACAGATATGGGTGTTAAGAATACTGCCAATCAGCAATTGGTGATAAGAATATTTTGCCACATTATGGTTCAAAGACTACTCTATTTATCTTCTTTTCCAATGATAATTTGATTACCTGCCCTTTCGTTTAAGCAGTGAGACCCCACTGGTAGTCCAACTCGTGGTCCTGCAGAATAGAGCGCAAGTGGAGTATTGAACGGTCGTTGATCAGGAAGAAAAGGCTCTGATGCCCCGAGATTGTCACGAGCTGAGATCGTCGAGTAATAATTTTCTGCCTCCGTTTGGGTAATGTCGTACTAAAAAATTTCTTCGTGAATTTCTTAAAGTTTTCTTTTTAAAACCTACTGTCGCTCAACTTCCGCATGATTTACCAACATCTACTTTCTTCACTGATAAACTTATGCGAGGTCGTTACAAGACTATTTGGTTAACGTTTCGAAGTCTTCGTTTTATTCAGAGATGTTGATCCGAGGCGATTATCTACTTCTAACAACCTCGTGTAAGCTTACCAATAAAGAACGTGGATATTGATTCTCCCTATAAAACGAATTATCCTCAGTAGCATAAAACAGTAGCAGTTAGTACCAATTCCTACTAACTGGAGATACTTTGGATATCCTCACAGTTATTACGTACAAAGTGTGACTGTTTCAAAGTTTGCTGCTTGGATAGGTCTGAGAAAAGAAACTATGACCAACGAAAGCTTTTCATATCTGAAACACTGAGTCAAACATGACAGCCAGCGAGGTGAACAGTGTCCATTATGGTGCCTATTGTTCATCTATCTGCAGAGCACGTGTGGGGCAGTGGTCGGAGGCGCCTTGCAACACACAAGTCAAGTCGATCCCAGTGCCCATGGCCCACCAAACCTTCCACCCCTCTGGAGCCAGAAACTTGGTACCAGAGTTGTCAGGAAGGATAGTAGCACCGGCTTGATACATCGGTAGGCCACCGCGAGTCGTTGTAATAATCAGATATGCATTCAATCATCTCCAAACGATGCTTAATGAGGTCGAATGCATGGCGCATCCCTCAGGGATTGATCAACGCTAAGTTTTATCTTTTGCCCTTTTATTGTTCATCTGTAGTTATTTCTGTGTGCTCTGACCTGTATAGGTGTGGCATATGCGATGGCCGTGAATCCACGTTCGCGGTATTTGCATATCTGATCACCAAACGAATACGACGCGATGGCAAAGTCTCCAGTAGAGACAATCACTTCAAAGGACTGATAAAAACGAAGTTGGACACGTCTTTGGATCAACTAAAAAAAATTATATGGTTTAAAAACTTGTGACTACAACTTCCAACAGTTATGACCAAAACTTTGGTAGAAGAGTCGTGTTAAAGTAAATGATGACCGGTAAATCTAGCATCGTCGTTGGTGCTTTACATCAACAGAAAAGAACCACCACTAGTTGTTGAGAAGCGACATTAATCTCACACTTGCGATATTTCCGACGCTTGTGAAACTAAATTGAGGTGAAGAGCTCAGTTCATAAAGTGCGTCAGACATCGTCTCGAATAGTGCGCTACTACAGCACTTGTCACCTGAAATTTACTTTCTCTCCTCTCTCTAAAACAATGGTTTACACGGATTTTACATGGGAAATCGAACGTTTGAGGACCAACCGGTACGATCTTCATGATTACAGTGAGTACCAGGTGGAAGATCGAGATCTTCTCGACTATGCACCCCGCCACGAGTTCGATTTCCTCCAACAAGAAATTCTCCAATAACTGTGGCTATGGCCAGATTATCTTCCTCTTCGGAGAATACGAGTTCTTTTGTAAGATTCTGAACACGTTCCGAGGTCCTTCCAGGACCTCCCGCTGCAACATATTTCTTTTAAAACGAAGAAGAGAACTACAATTACATCAAAGTATAATGCAACGATTCCTGACCTCCTTCGTAGAGAAGAGCGCGGGACCGAGCAATACTTGGCTGAAGAGAAAGATCTTCTGCAATCATGCTTTTCTGTGAAATCACGAGTTAAAGATTTATTCAAACAGTTTAGATAGTTTAATCACAATATCCCAGGATCGACTGTCTACTAACCTCGACATTGATTCATAATTCACTGTTTTGTTAATGAACAAGAACGAGGTTGTTATTAGAGCACTTATTCATATTCGTATTATTCACTATATGAATATAAGAGCATATTCATTTATTTATAACAACCGTCATTTCGGCGGCTCCATTTTCTTCAGAGCTTGAAAAGTTCGAACTGACACGCGATCTACTCAACCAAACACTTTCATAACTTTGATAGACAAGATTTAATACATAAAGTTTTCATTCCCATAATAGCCAGCTTCTTTTCAACGGTCACCATTTTGTTCTTTATAGGTTCCCCACTAAATGTTCGATATCAGCTGCACACATTCTTACATGGGTGAGGAATGTGCCGGACAGGTCAAAAAATCAGCCTGAGATAGGGAGCGATGTCACTCATGTTCACAAGGAACTCCCCGCCGCGGTTCATCTTTGGCTTTCTAGAATCCATCGCAAATTAAGAAGTCTTACTTACTTTTACTTCAAGACCATCTCCCTTGTACTATATTTCGTGCCCTATGTGTGCTTGGTGAAATGTTTTCTACCTACGCAGAGTGGTCTACCCGATTAGCCAACTTATTCGCTTTATAAGAGAAAAGGTACACCGTACGCGAACTCATGCAATCGCCGTCTTCATCGTTTGAGCATATTATGCAATTTTGTGTTGCACTCAGAAAATATTTGCTGATGACATTGTTTGTATAACAGCAAGCATTAGCCAAAGAAAACAAATGCTTGCCAACTTTCATAATACCTGTGAAAATATTGGCCTTCGACTAACTCAAAAAAACAATGTTCATAGAAAAAGGGATTGGTTCGGCATGTCCTATTCACGCTTAACGGAATCAATTCATGTCACGAAACCAGCATGACACATGACATAAACCAACATAATAGAAGGAAAATGTAAAGACTTGGCTCCAGGCTTGAGGACGAGGAAACGAGCGGGATGGTGAGCTTTCAAGAACATCGAGGATGTAGGGAAGAGAACCAAGAATACTCGACTCCGCGCCCACCTTTCGACTCCACGACTCTCCTTGCCTTAACGTCAGAAACCAGATCGCTGGCAAGCAGGCTGAATGATCACTTAACGTTATAGAACGCAAAGTACAATGTAGAATGGATTATTTCTAGGATTATCTCGTGTCACGCAAGTTAGGGAAGGTATCCGAAGTTCAGATCTACATCAACGAAATTGAAACTGAACACTTCACTTAGCGTGCATAAGACATATAAACATAGCGGAGGAGATTTTGAAGTAAAAGTTACTACCTTCCTACAGGAATGTACAACATTAGCATGTAAAACTCCTAAAGCATTTTGGATGAATTCCAAAGAGCCAAAGCGAACCACAGTGGGAAGTTCCTTGTGATCACACGTTACTTGGCGCACATATCTCTGGCTGGTTTTTTTTGACTTGAGTCAGGCAGCCCCCACCCCCCTGTGAGATTCCGTGCGACTGGTCTCTAATAGTAACTTGAAGACTTATAAAGAACAATATCTGAAAATTTAGAAGAAAATGCTTTCCTGGCCGCCGAAACATCAGCTGCTGTGAATGACTATTGTAACAAACGTGTCTGCTTATCAGGAAAAAAGTGAATCTAGGTACTGTTAGCACTACTACTGCGAGTACTACAACTCCTACAACTATCATTGGTGCCAGTTTTAATTTCAGGAGTTCTGAATAGAATTTGAGCACTTTTAATTGACAAAACAATTTGATGTGTCCTATTATACCTCCGGCACTTGGGTCGATTCGAAAATCCGGAAAATCCCCTCGAAGATTTGCACGTCGAGTTGCTAAAGTATGAGTGATTTTATATTCTATAAATGCCATAATCATCAATTGGTTTTTATTCTATCGTATTTTATTCTTTATATGCCATGGAAAACTTTTTGCCGCTATACGAAATAAAGCGAGAAAAAATATGCTGAAACATATCAATGTAAAAGTCAAGCCTTACATCCCAGCGGTTCTTCTGAATCTATACTGGCTAACAAATCTTCTTGATCGATGTCAAACGGATCGTACTGAAATTTTCAACACAAGAAGTGGTTATACTCATTTTTTTTAACCTATTTCTGGGTTGAGCGTTTGAACATACCGGTACCGGCGTGGCATATGCCAGATAATAATATTTATCGTCTCGAATTTTGCAGCTATTGCTTCCGTGATAAAATGTAGAAAGAGCAAAGTTAGATTTACTCATGATAACTTCAAACGATGACCCGTAGCGAAGTTGAATTCGTCGTTGGATGTACTAGAAAAAAAAAACGAGGAACTCTGTTTTTACGTTGGTAAAATTCAATTCGAAGCTTATGAATACCTTAGCTGCATCTCCTAAATGAACGGCGTCTCTGGATAGTGAAGCGGCATCCGTCATAATGCTATTTAGGTTAGTATCACAACACTCGTTCGACAAAAAAGAATACGGTTGGTCAGAATCTACTAAAATAAAAAAGGAAAGTTTTAAGATCGGAAGAATGCTACTTACTATTGATGAAAACAAACTCGTTCACCCGCGACATGTGACGAATTTTTAAGTGGTTGATGTGTGAAATTCAGAAGAAACTGGGAAAATCGATCCATTTTCACAACCCGAGTAGATCTGGATATCAAGTGGCTTTTCCCGAAAATGTTTTAAAAAAGTGACAACCTTGAAGCCTCAATGAGCACGTGGCATCCGTTGATCCCAATGGCTGAATATCAGTTGTTTCTGGTAATTGTTCATCAAGTGACACTGAAACTATCGTCATCACGTTATAGGTCAAAAATCCCGAGCGTAGTGGAAATCTTTCTAACTGTATGGTGCCTCCACAATTTACTCCATAATTTAGGGCTTTTTCTTGCTTTGAAGTCATTTGTCTGCGAAACCTCATTTCTAAATAAACTCGACCTAACTCACGATCAAACAGAAACAAGAACAGCAACTCAAAGAAATGTAGCAATTTGTACAGAAAGACGAGCTATTCTTCTCGTCTTTAGTAGAATCTGTATTAAGCACTTTAAATTGATTGGCTTGAATGAAACAATCCAAAGATAGGTTACACTGGAAACGCGGCTGAAATAAGATAGGTCAGTTAGAACCACAAGCGTGCTTAGATGTCAGGAAAACTCGGAGCTTCAGAAGGGTGTCGAATCCACGATCACCTTTTCGGGAGCTCATTGATTGAATACATTGAGCTCAGCCACAAGGATACTGAGATATTTGCAAAACTCCGGACCGCAGGTGTCTACGGTGGAGAACGAAAGCATCCCCCTTTCGAGGGGCTAATGCGCTCAGCACCACACAATGCGGGTCCTTCGTTTCGCATTTCCTCAACCGTGTTACTGACCTATGTTTACTATCAGGAATCATCCGCCAACGGGATTGATTTGGGGAGCCTAAATTGGCATCGAAACCAGTTAAAGCTGAGGCTGCACCTGACCACAATTCTAACTTTTTATTTGCCGCCTGCTATAATTTTTAACGGCAGTGGTTGCATTCTGCATCATACCCTTCCATTAAAAATTATAGTAGGCATCTAATAAAATGTTATCATTGTGATTTCATTGAACTCAGTTAAGCTGAAGCCGAATTCGATATCATAATGTTTTGGCTTTTATTTGCTGCCTACTTTTTTTCATCCAGTTTCACCTTAGCACCTTAGCTAGTTGCAATTCCGATTTGCACTGTCCAGATCATTCCCGTTGACTGGTAGTTGCTGATAGCACCGAAAGAGTAAAAAAAATGGTTGAGTGAAAAGCAAAGCGAGGGTCTCGGTTGTTACAATGGATAACACATGTACTTCCGGTAAGGGTTATAGCCGGAGCTAAGCTCATCTAGGTTTAAGACTTTTGTTCACATCTCAGTAATCCTGTGGTTGTTCGAGAGCTTGACGGAAATGGACTTTTTCGCGTATCCTAACAAGACAGGAGAAAAGGACACACCATAAAGTGACGACCACACTCTCATAGAACGCAATCATTTGCCAGTTGACAGTCAAAAAAGAAAGAAGTAAATTGAAGAAGTCAACCTAAAAAGTACTGGAGCGACGACGATATGCGAAAGCGATCTATCTAAATAGAAGGATAATGGATAAAGCATTTGACGTTGATCAATCCCGTGCAATGCGCCATGCGTCCGACTTCATTAAGCATCCTTGAGGCTAATTGAATGCATATCTGGCGTTTACATCACGCAAACCTTTACATCATGTATCTCGCCATTTTTACTCATGGTGGCCTACCGATGTATCGGGCTAGTGCTATCCCCCCAGACAAGTTTGCTTCCAATTTTCCGACACTAGAGCGATGGAGGGCTTGGTGTGCCTGCGGCGCGGGGTCGGTCCCAAGTATATTGCTGGGCGCCTATGACAACTGCACTACACGCACCCCATTTAAGCATGTTTGTATCAATCTGAAGTAAGTATTCAAGAATAAGGTTTGGAAAACAAAAACGAAAAATTTTCTTTCCATGCCACATCGAATTCAACGTTGTCGTTTCACCAAGTCCATAACTTTTGCTACAATATTGAATCAAAGGACCAAATAGCTTGATGACATGAACTACCTTCTTCAACAAATTCATCAAGTTGGGCTAAAGGACTCTGCTTCCATCCTAAGGGATCGTCTCTATCGACACTGGCCAGAGCGAGTTCGTTTGCAACATCAGATATATCGTACTGAAAAGAAAAAACTGACGAATAGAACTAAAAATAAAAAAAACTTCAGCCCGACTTGTCTACACCCGTTATTTCCTAGCGACGATTAATTAGCGCTAGCGAAAGAACAATGAAAAATAGATCATGATGGAACTTAGTACCCGACACTTTTACCTGTACAGGAGTTTGATATAACGCAACGAAGTATCGCTCAGTTTCGAATTTACATTGACGTGGACCACTATAGTAGGTCTTGACGACGAAATCCGATTCAGACATAATCACTTCAAATGATGCGTTATATCTCATTTGAATACGTTGCTGAACAGCCTGAACACTTTCGGCTAGTTTAAATTGAGCGAATAAATCATTAAAAATGCTGCTCTTAGTAATAAGCGATAACAATAATGAAGCCTACTTAATCGAAGAAAATTTCGGAATAGAAGATGATTACTTTGACATCATATCATTAGGATTCACATCTATATTAACAACCTCGTGTCTGCTTATTGATGAAAAACATAGGATTCACATAATTCAACCGATTCTGTACGTATACATGAAAAGATTTTTTAATGTATTACTCGAGAAATCGCTCCAATGCCATCATTGGTACTGAGCTGCTTATCGACGAAAAGTGGTATCATCGGATCGCAACAGAGGTTGTTCAAAAGTGAATGCGTGAAATCATTCGACGTTGGTGAACACGCTGCCGATGGTGCTGTAAAACAACAAATTTAATAAAGGAAAGATAAAAAATAAAAATTGATTTTAGTTAACAATTCGACATACCACGCTTCATACGTAGAACATTGATACTATCAGAATAACTTGTTCGATTGTAACATAAACCAGCTAAACAGTTCTTCTCAGGCACAGAGCATCTGTTATGAGTTATCAGTATCAGGTATATGTAATACCGGAGCAAGCCGGTCAACATATCCGACTACTGAATGAGCCTAAACGAATAGATCGAAAATAGGACACGGACGATGGAAGAAAGACATTATAAAAGACCATTTTTTGCTTAGTGCAATAAGTGTAATCTGTCATACGAGCGTTGGTTTCGCGATGAAGATGAATTTATAGCTCGAATTTTCTCGATCTCATTAGGTTAGACGGCGTTTGCGGCTCGTCAGCATTTTTTATGGCGATCGCCATTTCCTATTACTGAACACGACAATGGTTATCAAATACTGAGAATAAGAGAAATACCTCTTCGAATGAATTGGTTTCTTAGGAAGCTTTTGTTAATGGTCATAAAGACGATCGAGAAACCGCTGACGATAGCAGTGTGGACGCTTCGCTGATCGCGGGCCATGTTCGACTTTCTTTCACTAACCTACATTTTACACACGAGTCGGCCCAATTTCGACCTCACTCAATCCACTCCGCACCATCTTATGGACTTTGAAGAACTCAGATTGATTCGTAGTGTTTAAGTGTTATCCACATCCCCATTCAAAGCGTCAATACGAAAGAAAAACGAACGAATGAGAGCAAAAGTGTTTGCAAACCCGTTTTGACTGACATTTAATTAGTACACCATCTAATGTTTACAAAAAAATAATGGCGAATGGAAAAAATGTACTGACGCCATAAAGATCGGAAAACCACGAAACTGGAATAGAATTGAAGTTTTTACGAGTTCATTCTCAATTAATCACTTTTATCATTTTCTCATATTTGCTGAGACATAGTTGACGACGAAAACAACACCATGTCAGTCGAGAAATGTATCTCTGATCAGATGAAATTTACTAGCAGAGCGTTAACCAGCTGAAGACAAATGTCGAAAAAGAATCCGATAATGAGACGAGTGTTGCTCGTAAAACTCAAAGCATGGAAGAAATCGTGTCTTAAATTGACGGTTTTTTGCAACAATGAAGAATAATTGATCAGTTCATGATTTGTTCATGATTTTTTTTTTCATTTTCTTGTTCATGATTTGACAAATTTGGGTCTTTTTGGATGCTTTCCCGAGAATAAGTACAACATGTAAACTGTGTTCTACCTATTGAAGATTCAACGACGAGTATTAGAGCTGCTTTAGCATCTTCTCCACGTTCACCGTTTCGATTGTTACCTAGTATGCAACAAGACTAAAACCTGCATCCGCCGACGGTGGCATGATATTGCTGAATTTGAATTTCCTTATGTAAGGAAAATCGATGATATTTTAGCCCAGTAGTGATCTAGACATGAATACGATAGTGGAAATTGGCAAGCCTGGATCAGCAGCAGAGAACGGAATGCGAAAATGGCGGTTTACTTTCCTCAAGGTGTTCTTCACAGTTTCGTACTGCTAGAACCGTTCTAATAAGAATTGTTTAATTGGAGCAGCTTGTTAAACTCTTTACCAAAAGAAATCTTTTAAAATAGATCTGTTGACGAGGCTCGAAATTGGGGCCCAAGTCGCTGAGGAATAGTAGTTCTCGAGCTGACACCATTCTTGCGCTATTCGTCATTATCGTGGCGACCCTCCGATTTTATTTCTGGGGGTTTTAAAAGCTATTTATCTCGCCGATTCAATGAACAACAGCTATAGATATGTATTCTTTCTTGATAAGCTTGCACGAGGTTGATAAATATATTTATTTTCGGCTAACGTTTCGACGTCTTCGTCTTCCTCAGAGCCGGTGATCCGAGTCGATGGTCCATGCTTGTTGTTCGTCTCGACGATGCAGTTTCGCCTTCGTGTCGAGTCAGGTCCTCCTCAGTGAGCCATCTTCTCGAATGAGGCATCCTCGCTCAGTGATGCCCTTTTATACACGATGCTGATGGTGGATATATAATGACAATGTCCGGTGGTAACAACTTGTATTTCTTCCGGACATACATCATTGCGCACATCGTGCA
>UYYA01001178.1:0-19909 GCA_900624975.1 Angiostrongylus costaricensis | reverse complement strand
TGACCAATCGGATCAAACTCCAGCGAGATGAATTGGACGTTCATGTTAGAGAATACAAGGAACACTACCCAACCGACAGATGTTTACCCAAAAGTTTCTCTGTGTAAACCAAAAGCTAGCTTACATGTTTTGCTCTTGCTCTCATTGATCATATCTTTTTATGCGTCTCTTTGCTCAAAATTCTGTTAAGCCTCATTGTAAAGGTCTCTCTTCATCACAAATCATTGCGTGAAATATCGTAGTACATATTTTATCGTATTATGTCTTTCGTTATTTGGAGAGTGTTTATTTTTAAAATATTTCCTCATCTTCACTAGTCGGAAAGTGTTGTGTTTCATACAATGGACACTGGGTAGTTAGTTGTTGATATGCTTTGTTTAAAAGTATAATAGGTTGTTCTGAATACAGACTTGGATATATGTGCATTATTTGGAGCATCTGAAAAACACAATACCAGTAAGTTCGTACGAGGTGACTAGATGGGAAATAGATGAGCGTGTGAGAAAGCCAACGCCTCTTACATTTCGTACGGGAATTTTTCCTCCACAAATAACAAGGGTTCCGTCATCTAATTGTCGTATGTCGGTCTTCCTGTTTTTCGTCTCTTGTAGGGCGATCACATGGAACTTGATGCGATCAGCTGACTTAAGAAAAGCGCAAAGGTCGGCGTTTGAGTAGACTGTGCTGGTGTTATAGGTGCACAGCAAGAAGCAGTCTCCAAAGCGTGTCGTGGACATGCTCGTTTGGTCCATTTCCAGTGACATTCCTATGAATCCCAAGATCTTATCGCCGCTTAGTGGTCGTCTCACCGCATGGCGTCGTAGACGGGAGCGTCCAGTGTGCGGGGTACTGAGGCGGGAGTTTTGCTAGTTTGGCCATTGTGGTTCCCTGGAGTCCCGAGGCTAGCCTAGCCGAAACCTTCCTCAGGTCGTCTTCACACCAGGCAGTCGCCGCTCTCGTGGATCAGAGTGAGGTTTAACACCATGCGACTAGTTTCATACAAGTACGGCGGTGATTTCTGGTATTGATTTCTTCTTAGTTAGGCCCATGGATGGAAACCGTGGACTCTTTCTAAGCTTGGGAGGCCATGCTGGGGGATTAAACCACTGCGACAGATCGCAGCCCGACACCCAAAACACCCAGCCACGATGAGGTGGTAAACCGTTGGGGAGGTTTTATTCCATTATGAAAAGGTAGTAGGACACTATTTAGAGTAACCACTTTTTACTTTCTGCATCCTCTTTTTTCGCAGCAAGTTATGATGTGAAATATAACAATAGTACTAAGGTATTTGCAAAACTTCGGATCGTAGGTGTCTGCGATGGGGACCAATCACGCTATAACCTTTACCGTTACTAACGCGTTCACCACCACAACATACGGGTCCTTGATTTCGTCTTTCTCTCATGTGTCGGCTACTACCGATTGCTGCGGCATGCATCGTTCGCCCAAAATAGGTCATATTAGGGGCGGGGCTTACTCTTTTTTCATGGCAGGGTATGATTTTAAATACAACAAAATGAATAAATAATGGCAGTAAATAAAAAGTGGTTAAATTGTGATTTGTACTACACCCTCAGCTTAACTGAGTTCAATGTCGACTCGTGCTCCCTATATCACTCCCAATGACGGGTTATTGCTGATGACACCCACGGGTTTCAAAAGTCCGGTACTTCATAGATTTGTAGAACAAAATTCCTATATCGCATTTATAATAGCTGAGAGAAAGGCGAAACGAACAACACGCATGGTGTGGTGGTGAACGCGTTAGCCCCGGAAAGGTTAATACGCGTCCGTCCCCTAGCGCAGACACCGGCGTTCCGGAGTTTTGAAAATGTCTCAGCATCATTGTAGTAGTATTTAGGGTGCTTGAAAAGCCATGTAGTACAATAAATTGGTTAGAAGTCAATTGTGCAGCTTTCTTCATGAGACGTTGCTGTTTTTGTACTGCATTTGTGAAAAAATCGCTGCAGCCCTTCAATGGATGGGTAACACGGGTGATTTTGCCTGCTAAGCGATAAGTACTGGAGTACTGTGCTCATTTCTTTCATACGTGTCGTTCCGAAAACTCTCATACGTCCAAACTTTAGTAGACGACAAAGAGAGCTTTTATGTGTAATTACACCAGGTGCTATTTGTTAGTCATCAGTAAATCATATTTTCACATCCGTTCTAAGCGTATGGGCGGTTTCATAATTACTCTCTCTGATCTTTTCAATACGATTTGTGTGGTTCTACAATTTAAAGCTTCCAAGCATTGCTGGTAGTTTTGGTGTGAAGTTATATGGTAAAAAAAACCTTGATGAGAGAAAGGACATTGTAAGAAGACGAATACTGCAGTATATTTTACTTTATTGTTTTTGTATATTCCGTACATATCTTTGTATATTCGCGATTAACCCCATGTCTGTCATCTGGGGACACGATGGCTGGCCTGGCGACTAACCGGCTCGACATTCCTCATATGAGAGATATCCATAGATATCCATGAACTAGGGAGATCCTTTCGACGTTGTCGAAAGAATGGATTTCACTTTATTATATTTGTATATTCCGTATATATATGAATATATACTACATAGTTATACTTAACGCAGTAGTAGTGATGTACGCTATCACGAGCATGGTACTAGTTCGATTCCGCTCCGTGTCAACCAAGCCTCTCGTTCCGAGGTCGGGAAATTGGTACCGGGCTTGGGTTATGAGGACGTATCAAATAAAATAAAATATAGTTCCCAGGATCGACTTTCTATTAACCTCGGCATTGAATTATAAATTCGTCGTTTTCTCTCTCAGCGATCGCGAGGTTGTTAAACAGCGTACGTTTACTTCCATACAATAACACACATACAACACAACCGTAGCTGACGTTTCGGCAAAATCGCCTTCTTCAGAGCCTGGAAAGGCACATTAATGCGCAACTTACTAGGTCAAAAGCTTCAACAGCACAAACACAAGGATGAAAATCTGAACGATAATTACAAGATCTGCGGCTTCTCAAAAAACTCACCGCTTTTTTCACCTGTCTTCCACCGAGGAAGAACAGCCGCTCAGAGTCGCATATGGTTGATGACTGCACCAATAAGGTAGCGGATAGCACAGTGGTAGTGATGTACATCATCACAAGCATGGTGCTAGTTCGATTCCGCTGCGGGCCGAGCAAGCCACTTATCCCTCCGGAATCGGGAAATTGGAACCAGACTTGTCTGGGAAAACATCACTCTGCGATCCAATTGGACCCCAGCTACCTCACAACTCCAGTGAGAATTGCTCAATCAGCATTCCACGACATTCAAGATGAAATGAAAATCCTCAAACAGCCGAAGCCACACGTAAAAGTTGGAGGATCTTCGTGGTCCGCACAGTAGATGTGAAGACGGATGAAATAAAATAAATAAAAGATATTACATATATATACATGCATATACTTGACACTATATATGTATATATGTAGTATATTGTATTCTTTCTAAGAGCTCTTGAAATCTAACGACAGATGTGAATGATAGTTTACCGGTTCTTCGTTGTTCATGGGAACAAAAGTTTGACTAACTAAGCAGTTTTCAAGATGCCGTGGTCTGTTAACAAGTTTAGTACCTAGCTTTCCACTGTTCCCGTCTAAGATAGGAAATATTTCCTTATGGGCTTTGACAGTCATCTTTTACGCACCGACATCAAATATGACCCAGACGAAGTCGAAGCGCTTAGTATGGAATTGGAGAAGTTTTGCAGAGAAAACCAAACATTCTTCAGGGTTATCATTGAAAGTTTCAACGCTAGTTGGATTGAGAAGAACGTCTGAAAAATGTCACATTTGAACCCACTGATTAAAATGGAACGAGCAAGGCAAGTTTAACAATGTTCTGAGTTTAGTGTAAGGAAAAAGACTCATTTAAACACCCATCGTTTCATTCTTTGTAAGTGTTTCAGTTACGTGGTGGAGAGCAACCGCGCAGTTTTCCACAGCTGAGGAATGTCCCTGACTGAGATCAAAAAATCAGCCTGAGATTTGGCCCTAGGTCACATGTCATAAGTCACTCCCCCTTGCGGTTTATTTTTGAATTTGTGGAATTGATCTAAAACACTTTAAGAGTTTTACGCGCTAATGTTTTCGATTCTTCTGTGAGGACAGTGGTTTTACTTCAAAATGTTCTTCGCTTTGTTTCTGTGTCATCTGCGCATCTAACGGAGTGTTTGGTTTTAGTTTAGATTTACCGACTAGGTGTTCCTTCATGCGGACTCAGAGTAGTCTACCCGGTTCGCCAACGTATTTGCCCCACACCTTTACAAGTGATTACATACAGCGTTACCGAACTCATACAGCCACCGTCTCTACCGGTAAGGCGTATTTTGCAATTTTCCGTTATGCATAGAAGATCATACAGGCGGTTGCGAACTAGCTGGCGTCTTAGAACGTACGGGAATATTTCTGTTACTGTTACCGAATTATCTGGACCAGCTCTTCTTAAGCAACGTTTTATAGCTGCACTTATTTGATTGGTAATAAAGGGTAGGATAAGCAAGACATGATGCATAACATTCGTCGCCCATCTGTTACTATGTGCGGCTGCTCTCCACCAATTAACTGGAACACACATAGAATAAAACGACTCTGAAGAAAGCGAAACCCCGAAACGTCAGCTATTGTATGCTAACAAATTCTATAGTACCAACCTCCTGTTTGCCCACTGAAGGAGATCGGTGAGTTTAGAGATTCCACCACTTGCTCTGTTTCTGTGCTTACGCTGGTGGCTGTTCGAAACAGTTGTCTCACAAGCACCCTTTCTCAGTTCTTGGTACCATTTGAAGATGTAGCCGTTTTTAGATATGCTGGTTCAAACGTTGAAGAGCGAAAGCCAATCCTTCTTTGGTTTCTCCCGGGTGAAGTTTATTTACTCTGATTGTTGGTTTAGCTATTCAGAAGATTCGTCCATCTCCTTTGTATTGAGCAGATAGCAGGGCACCTGTCGATATACCTACACCAAAGCAATGGCGAGAGTCCGACTTGTGCTTGTGTTAAGGCAATTTTTGACTGAATAGATTGCGTGTCAGTTAAACCTTTTCCAGACTCTGAAGAGTAGGAAACCACCAGAAGGTCAGCCAATGTTGATTGAATCTCGCTATTGATGTGTTCGTGTTTGATGGTCAGGAAAACTGATTTTTTCTTATTAAGCAACTTCTTCCTTTAATTTTTAGTATATTGCTCCAATGATTTCTTAATATCTAAGCTATGTGTTGGACTACATTCAAATCTTGATCACCCTGTTTTAAATTCCGTACTTATGGAAGTTTGTGTTGCTACCTTTTCCATTAACAATGAATTGGCTGTTTCGCTCTGTTATTTAATGGGAAACCTTGCTTATACTTACTCTGCTTTTAGGTTTTGTTTGGTAACGTTTTTTTTGGAATCGGGATTTTATAACATGGTACATAGTTTTTGCAAGACTTTAATGCGCGTGTTTTTTGGCTTCGAATGAGAACCATCGTAGAGTGGTAATGGGCTAGACGGTAGGTTTTTGTCCAGGTATTGTACGATGTGGTGGTTGCTGTGTAAATTGACCCACATCTGAATCGGAATCTGCCCTGAGTGCTTTCCTTTTGCATTTGTTTAAGAACCATCGTAGTGTGTTAGTGAGCTCAATATAGCTTTTTGTCCAGGTGGTCTACAATATCGCTGTTGTTCTGTAATTTAACTATATAACCAGCGACTCATTCAACTACAAGTGGCGCGCGCAAGAGCCTGAAAAGCTTCCATTCGTCATTATTTCATGCAATAGCTTCCCAATCGGCTTAATTGGATTGAATGACACGAATATTCCCTCAAGCTTTGCCATGGAGGATTTGCTTTTGAACCGTTTCTCCAACCATTTCCCAGTTACTTGATTACCGATATTCGATCGAATCAATGACAGAATAAATTCGCATAGATGCAGGGAAACCAACGCACATGTGAAAAAATGTTATTTCCATGCGGACGGTGTCTCGTAGGTTCCGAGCGGGAGATATAAGGGCCCTTTCAGTCCATCTCCGTCTAAGGACAGGTAGCCAGTGATTGACCACGTTTAACCACTAATACCCACCTAGGTTATGCAGAATGGTTTAATTGCAAACTTTCTCGAAATGGTAGAATTCGAAAAAGTCCCTAATCTCTTTTATTTTCTCGGTTATTTTTTTAGTACATTAAGTGTATCATTTTCAGTAAGGTTTGCGGAAATGTTCGATTTGTTATCCTTTAACTTTTCTCGGTGAATTACATTTCGATTTTTTTTTTGGAATAATAAAACATAACTCGTATATAATGCTGAGGTATTTGCAAAACACCGGACCGCAGATGTATGCGGTGGGAAACGAACGCGCGCTATTGTCCTTACCGGGGAGTAGCGCACTTCACCACCACACCATCCGGGTCCGTGCGCTACCCACCGGTAAGGACAATAGCGCGCGTTCGTTCCCCACCGCATACATCTGCGGTCCGGAGTTTTGCAAATACCTCAGCATTATATACGAGTTATATTTCGAAACATACCCTGCCATTAAAAAGAAAAAGGCAGTAAATAAAAGGGTTAAGATAATAAAATATTTTAATCCATATGACATGAAAATATCTTAGCATCTACTTGCACTGTTTTGTTGTCAGGTTTTGAAGAGTTTTATATCCTGATAAGCGCTACATCCATTTCACCCTTTTAGTGTGCCGTAAGGTTACCGTCTGATTATTGCTGGGCTATTTTTGCTCGTTGTTAGGATTTTAGATACATTTCTCGAAGAACCTTCCTATGTGCTAAGTTCTGTGCTAACTAATGCAATTTTTTATCCTTAAACTTCAAATACACATATCCCCTCTCATACTAAACCTCATTACACTAATTTTCGAAACAAAACCGTTGGTATCTGCAAATTTTTCCCAGTGGATGAGTTTCGTTGTTCTTTCGTGGTGAAATTATATGAAGCTATATGGCATGGAAGCCAATGTCTCGGAGTTTTTAACAGTAGGTTTTTGTTGCGTAAGTTGTCTGCGTTAGCACCCATCCTTTCCGTTTGATTAACGCGGGTCGTAGACTCAGTTCTTGGCGAATATTGCCTATCAGTGCTTTTTACTGTAATGAGTTCGCCAGAATTTGAGGTGGTATAGTGAATGATTCATCGGCCAATTCATAAAAATTTATCGGAATCATGTTTGATCACTTTGGGAAATGTTTTTGGTGTTTCGCCTTTGAACATGGGCAGTGACGTCGAATAGGACTGTGCGGGTTTTTTTTTTTTCAAACAAGCAAATCATTTGTAGTGCTAAAGAGGCACAGCGCAATCTCCACAATGACGATTGTTTTTAAGAGGAAATCGAATACGGTTATATCTATAGGGATTTATGGCATTGTCCTCCAAAGGTCGCATCAGCTAGGGTCTTGTGGTGTAGTGGTTATCACGTCTGCTTCACATGCAGAAGGTCGCCGGTTCGATCCCGCTCAGGACCTTGCTTTGCATTGTTCGTTGAGCAACACAGTATTCACTGTTCATTCGAATAGTTTGCATGTTTATTACTATAGGTCGGCCACTAGAGATTATATGGCAGTAG
Source organism: Angiostrongylus costaricensis (assembly GCA_900624975.1). Classification (NCBI taxonomy): domain Eukaryota; kingdom Metazoa; phylum Nematoda; class Chromadorea; order Rhabditida; family Metastrongylidae; genus Angiostrongylus; species Angiostrongylus costaricensis. Next base: position 12,336 of record UYYA01001178.1, on the reverse strand, counting down.
TGTCCTGCGATTGAATCAAAAGATACTGCTGTGGTCCTATGGTGTAGTTGCTATCACGTCTGCTTCAGACGCAAAAACTCGCCGGTTCTATCGCGGCCAGGACCCAGTTTTGCATCGTTCATTAATAAAGACGCTACACGCTGTATACTCAAAAATTAGCACGTTCCTAAGAGGAAATTGGTTGCGAATACATCTGTGGGGATTTATGGTGTTGACTTCCAACGCTCGCACCTATAATGTCCTTTGGTGTGGTGGTTATCACGTCTGCTTTACACGCAGAAGGTCGCGGGTTCGATCCCGGCTAGGGCCTGGTTTTGTGTTGTTCATTGAGCAACAGACCATACACTTTTCACTCGATTACCATGTTTATTACTAGAGGTCGGTTATCCACTAGATTTTGTGGCTGCAGTCTCCTACGATTACCCAAGTTTGAGTTTTAACATCGTCTCCGAATGAACTAGTAGGAAAACCGAGCGAAGGATTCGTCGTCGAAAACATGCCTTCCTCCGATTCACATCGTGGTGAAGACCTGGATGCGCCCTTACACGGTTAAGTCAGGACTCCAGGGAGGACCATGTTGCACAACTAGCAATAGGCCAGCCTCAATACCCCGCCTACCGGGTGCTCTCGTCTATGACGTCAGGCGGTGAGACGACCGGTGAGAGGCCACAAAATTTCGGGTTACGCAGGACGTCATTGGAACCGGATCTGACGAACACACGCACGACACGCCATGGAGATTGTTTCTTACTATCCACGTATAATGCCAGAACACTCTCCACTGGCCCTTCTTGTAGCCGCAGATCGGATTAAATTTTATGTGATTGTACTACAAGAAACATTAATCAAGAAGACCGACATAGAGAAAAGGTCCCGTCACGAAATGTCGGTGGCGTAGGCTTTGTCGTACACCCGTCCATTGTGCATCTCGTCGACTCATGCGAGATCCTTTCGCCTCGTATAGCCATCCTCCGTCTTCAACTGACGCGTCATTAAAAGATCACAACCATCAACTGGTACTCACCAACCGACACAGCTGATGAGTACGAATTAGGTGCGTTCTACTATCCTTTGGAGGAATTTATCTGCAATGATAAAGCGTATCTTAAATTTGATATCGGAGGCTTCAACCACAGAATAGGAATGGCAAACGAGAGCGAATACAGGATCGGAAATTTTGTATTATTAGAAAGAAATGAGAATGTAAACCGTCTTGCAGGACTCCTGTCTACAGCACATCTCTTCCATGGGAACTCGTTTTTCCAGATGAAAGAAAATTGCCAACGGGACATAGGATTCTCCTAACGGCTCGGTTTACGCGGAGGTCGACCATTTTCTGACAAACAGGAGGTGATGCCTACTTGACACTTCGGTATTCCCGTCACTCTGTACTGGTTCTAAGCACGCCTTCTTCGCTCGAAGATTCGATTCAGTTGTAAACTTGAAGAGAATTCATGTCATCGTCCACGAACGTAGACTCTAGCCGTATGTGACGAGAACATTCTGAACGAAATCCTGCTCAAACATGACTAGCAGATTAAAGAAGACCCGGCCGAGGACTACGAGCTAGCTGTCTAAGGACTGAAAAGTTGTGCCGAATTTACCTCAGTTCTCCAAGTTTGATTTCAATGCAACACTTTTAACCCAGCTATTAATAAATGCTAGCTGCAGAAGAGCTTTGCAAGGAGATCTGTATCAGTACAGACAGAATAAATTACGAGATACAGGAGACAAAAGAACCAGTCCGAAAAAATGTCGGAGCTCGCGTGATTATGTTTCGCTCTAAACCCTGATGGACGAAGATAGAATACCTAAAACATCCCGCCATAGCACGAAGCCGATAACGGAAAAGTTTTACAGCAACCTTTTCCGTTCCACAATCCACCAGACAGTAAAATTTCCCATGGAGAAAACCATCTGGAATTCTTTAGTCAGTGGTTCGAGTTGCGATATAAATCATGTAAAGAGACACAGCTCCAGGGCACGATAATATCAAAGCCGACTTCTTTAGAGCTGCAAGCTAGCCACAGTTTGCATGTACTTCTCAAAAACCATATAAGAGCCCACCTTCGGAAGGAAAAAGTGCTAGACCAGTGAAAGACGTCGCATACGGTCATCCTGCCTTAGAAAGATGACCGAAGGGATCTTCGTAACCGCCTTCCGTTATACTCGTTGAGTGTAATCTATAAGCTGTTCTCGAAGACTATCCTGGCCCGCATAACGAGGACATTGGATGGGGCGCAACCATTTAAGCAAGCTGGATTTCGACAGGGATTTTGATGCATGGACGACTACCAAGCCGTATCGTGAATCATTGAAGTTTGTCGGGAACACCACCAGCCCTTGGTCCTGGCATTTTTTTTTTACTATGAAAAAGCCTTTAGCAGCGTCGAAGCTAATGCGATCCTATCGGCACTTCTCGATCAAGGAGTAAATCCGTAGCTCTGTTTGACTGTTATCGGAACTGCACTACGAAAATACAGTTTTTCCATTGACCTCTTATCACACCCATAGGAAAAGGGGTTTGACAAGGCAACACAAAATCACCAGAACTGTTTAGTGCCGCACCGTAATGGGTAGTGAAATCATTCTAATGGAATGAGAAAGACGTGATGGTATTGATGGAAAATTCCTACCAAACTTTCGTTTCGCCGACATCTCGATCATCTCAAGACGCACCACCGAAGCAGAAGATTTGAGCTCAACGAGGCTGGGAAAGAGATTGAGATACACATAAATCGGAAGAAGACCCAGTTCATGGGACACCCATGGTGGGAAGGTTGAAACTGGGTAGTCTGATTATAGAGAACAACTCGTACATATGAGACTCTGGGCGAACAACGAACATGGAGAACAGCATGAGGGAGGAGTTAGGCAGAAGAACGAGAGCAGCTTGGGCCTTTCAAAGAAGCCACCAAGAAACTGAAGAACCCGAAAATCCACGCTAACCTTTTCGATTCAACGCTCCACCCTGCGCTCTATTATGCTGCAGAGACGTGGTCTGATACTCAACTACGTCAAGAACATTGCGTACTATTCATAGATCTCTTGAACGATGTCCCCTGAAGTATAATTGGCGCACTCAATATCTAGCCGGAATGCGAAGCTCTGATCTTTGAAATCTGTCACTTCTTCAGGATCCAGAAGAATATACATCGTAAGCAAAACGCAGATGGGCTGAGCACATAATGAAAAGAACAGACGACAGTTGGACGAAAAGAACTGTAAAGCGGACTCCATGAGAATGCAGGCGTACCCTAGGATGGCCACCTACACGTTGGGCTCATGTGTTCGTAAGCAAAGTGTTGGCAATACTCACTGCTGCAGTTTTACAGATTAGGGTAAGAGACTCACATTCGGCACTACGCGCGAATAAAACCACCGCCATGGACGATAATTGCGAGGGAAGGAAACGAATAGCAAAAGTGCAATGCAAAAGTCCGCACATTTCGTGAAGATAAAGCATCTAGGTTTCCAACTAAGTACTTTCTAAAAATCAATGCGTGATTAGTTTTTTTACAGAGACAATGTGATTCTAGAGTATTACGTTGCTTTTTAAAATTCTTGCGCATTGTTGCTATCTCTTGCTGTACTATGTTTCTATGTAAAAGTTTGTTGAAAAAGTTTTCATCAGGATGTTATGGCTCTTTCCTTATGTCGTCGTTTGATTTCTCTTGGGAAATTCTTGCCCATTACTCTGATAGGAGCTGTAATTACTTGGCATAGCACTCACTCTTCTGGTCAATCTCTTTGCGGCTTTTAATTAGTAATGCGTTTCTTTACCACTATATGCTACTGGTGCTCTGTCTTTTCTTTGTGGCTTCTGATTTTTAAACGGAGTTTCAGCATGCTTCCTCGTTTTTATCTATCAGTAACCCGAGCATCTGTAGCTAGAACTGCTATCCACTACTTCAGTACACAGGATGAGTTCACTTTGAAGGAGTTTAGTGAAAAATATTTGGGATATCGAAAGGTATGTTCTCTCAAGTTTTTCATTAGCTCATTTTTCTGTGCTTTCAAAAATAAATTTTCTTTATCGTTCATAAGTTCATAAGTTGACTGCATTATAAATTTTCGGACAGCATGTCGCTACGTTTATTAGCTCCTGGCTTCTGGGATAAGTTTTATATATATACGGGTATGCCCAGGTGGTCAAACATCGTCACCGTAAGTTGTGAGCGACTGGATTACTCGTCCGGCCATAGAGTTTCTTGGAATTTCAAAGCTATATGATTAGTTATAAAACTCATACATTGTGATTTCGACTATAGCCTCAGCGTAATTGGTTTTAATGACGACCTGTGTTTCCCAGATCATTCCCTTTGGCGGGTGATTGCTGATGGCACCGTTAGGATAAAATGACTGGCTGAGAGAAACGCTGAACTGGGGCTCAGTGGTGCCGTGCATGACACCTGAGCCCCGGAGAGCGTAATCGCGGTTCGATGTGACCTGGTTCCTAGTCTTGTAAAAATCTGAGCATCATTGCAGTTATATTAGTATTTTATGGTTTTCAGCACGCTCACAAATCGCTGTGAGTGACAGTAATGACAGTGTCATTTTCTTGTTCAGCAATCGCGAGGTTTTTAAACAGCATACATTTACTTCCATAGAAAAATAGAAAAACACAATACAATACAACGCTAGCTGACGTTTCGGCGGTATCGCCTTCTTCAGAGCCGCTTTTTACGTGACTTCCAATGAGGAAGTTTAGAACAGCTGATTACAGTCGCACTATTGAAGCATATTTTTTGAATAAATTGAAGGATATTTTGAAAATTGAAGGATATTTTGGAAAAGTGTAGTGTCGTCAGTGTTTCCCAAGAGTGAAAGTGATGTAAGCGTATTTTTGGAACAAACCCGCTCTTGTATATTATGCGTTAACATTCACTGTTCCATTGCAAATATGACTTATTATCGCTTATTTATCTTTGATCTAAAATTTTTACTTATTTGATATCATATCCACAATTGCCACAATGAACTCAGTTATGTAGTTGCTTCGTTGTGTCTTTCTCATGTCATAAAATCATGGGCAAAACCGCTCACGCATTAACACATCAAACGGCAAGAGTTATTTGGTTCGGAACAACCCATGTGTGAAAATGATGGCGCTTATGAAGACCTTATAGCATAGTTTCAAAGAACCTCGAAAAGGGATAAAAGGATAAAGCTCCCGGCGTTTTCAATCCTTGAAGGATTGCTATGCATTCGATTTCATTATGGATCGTTGGAGGCTAAAGCATATCTTGCCATTGCAATAAGTCGCTGTGGTCTACCGATGTACCGAGCCAGTGCCGCTATCCTCCCGGATAGGTCTGGTACCAAGTTGCCGATCCAGGAGGGATGGAATGTATGGTGAGCCTGCGGCGCGGGGATCGATCCCACGTGTATATAATGCAAAGATATTTGCAAAACTCCGGACCGCAGATGTATGCGGTGGGGAACGAACGCGCTATTGTCATTACCGGGGAGCAGCGCACTTCACCACCACACCATCCGGATTCTTCGTTTTGCCTGTCTCTCAGCTAGTTCTATTGATCTTTTGCCATCAGCAATCACCCGTCAACTATCTGACCCCACCGCATATACCTGCGGTCCGCAATTTTGCAAATATCTCAGTATTATATACGAGTTATATTTCGCAACATACCATGCCATTAAAAAGGAAAAGGTAGTAAATAAAAGGGTTAAGATTGTGATCCCACGTGTCGCCCTTCGACCACTGCACCACACGCGCTCTATCTTGATAAAACCTCGAAAATATATGTATTGACATTTTTAAGATAACCGTTTTCATCTAGTTATTATTAAGGCAGTGTTCACCGAAAAGCTTGAAATCACTGATCCAAACAAATTACCAGCTATTCCTATCTATCGAGTTACAAATTCGCTTGGGAATATTGTCGACGAGTCTCAAGATCCAAAATTGGACAAAGTATGTATGATTTTCTTCCACATAAATCATAGAGCACTGGCAGATGCCCAACTCTGAAACATTTTCTGATGTTTAGTTTTCCAGGAAACTTCTCTGAAAATGTATCATGATATGACGCAGCTTAACGTTATGGATCGCATTTTGTACGACTCGCAGCGTCAAGGACGTATCTCATTTTACTTAACCAACTTTGGTGAAGAGGTAGTTTAAGTGCGAACATAATCCCTTCTTAAGTTTCTGTCTTTTTTCAATTCGTATTTGTGTTCCTTTTCTAAAAGAGATTACTTGTAGGAAATGCCTGTATAATGAATACCATTAATGCTTTCTTTTTCATTTAGTTCGTTTTCTTTTCACAACAGGGAACACATATTGGCTCTGCTGCAGCAGTTTTGGACAAAGACCTGATTTATGGACAGTATCGTGAAGTTGGCGTATTGATGTGGAGGAATTTCCCATTGGAAAACTTAATGCACCAATGTTACGGAAATTGTAAAGATATAGGTATGGTTACTTAGTGATGGTTTGCACTATTGCGATGCTTTGTAACATCTGGTCATATAATGTTTCACTTACTTCTTATCGCTTTTTTCCTTTTTAGGGAAAGGGCGACAAATGCCAGTGCACTATGGTTCAGTTGAGCATAACTTTGTCACAATTTCCAGTCCACTCACTACACAGTTACCTCAGGCTCGTCTTTCCCTTTGGGATAGGCTATGTGTACAAATTTGACCACCCCAAAATGTTCATTTGCAGGCTGTCGGATCTGCATATGCATTCAAACAGATACCCAACAATGATCGCATTGTCGTTGTTTATTTTGGTGATGGAGCAGCATCAGAAGGTGATGCACATGCAGCTTTCAATTTCGCAGCAACCTTGGTTAGAAATTTGAAATATTTTCAACGAAAGTGAAAGCGATGTGCCTACACCTTTTGTCAAGCCCTGTAAAGCTGTTGTAAAGCTGTTTAACTGTTATTTTGACAACTAAGAAAAGAAGGGTAAAATGTGATGGAAAGGGAAGCGTGAGCTCTGTTGTCATGCCACTAAAATCCATTTCGTTGCTATATAATTCCATGGTGCATCCGCATGGGTTTTGTGTATGATATATATATATATATATATATATATATATATATGCATATATATCGATAACGTTGAGTGATCTTTCATCTTGCTTACGCAGCGACCAGGTTTCTGACGCATACGTTAGGGCAAGAAGTACCGTTGACTCGAAAAGGTGGGCAAGGAGTCGGGTGCTCTTTGTTCTTTTCACTACATCCTCCATGCTCTTGAAAGCTCCCAAGGTGCTCGTTTTCTTCTGCTCAGCTCTGGAGCTAGGTCGTTCATCATATTGATTTCCCGACCTAGATAGATATAACTGGAGCGTTCGTAGATATTCGTTCCTTTTAGCATGAATGGGACACACGAAACCAGTCCCTTCCTAACTCAACTGGTTTTTGCCAGATTTAGTCAAAGTCCAATCTTTCTACAGGCTTTATCAAAGTCGGCAAGCATTTGTTCCACTTGGATGTTTGGTGTTATGAGGACGATGTCATCAGCAAAGCGTGGTGTAACTGCCGACCGTCGATTTTCACTCCCATATTATCCCATTCCAATGTTCAGTTGACGTTCTGGAGGGTGGCGGTAAATAATTTTGACGAGATGGTATCGTCTTGTCTAACCCCTCTTTTGACGTCGATGTTAATATCGTTGTAGAATGATGATATCTCGGTTGTGAAATTTTTGTACAGCTTACGAAGAATATTTATGTACTGAATCGGGACTCCCTGGCTATCAAAGGATTCCATAACTGCTTTTATTTCAATTGAGTCAAAAACCTTCTTTAAACCGATGAAAGTGAAACGGAGTGGTCTTTTGTACTCTCGCGATACTTCAATGAACCTTGTTAACGTGTGGATGTGGTCCATCGTACTAAATCCTTTTCAAAACCCTACTTACTCACATGGCTGTCCTTCGTCTAGTGTTCTGTCAATCCTGTTTAGGACGAATCGAGTGAAAAGTTTGTAGATGACAGACAATAAGCAGATTGGGCGATAGTTGCCCTTATCGTGCAGGTAACCCTTCTTGAACAATAACACGGTCTTGCTGGTCTTCCACTCAGTAGGGACTTTGAATTCAGACAGGTAACGTGTGAGGAGCCGAGCCAGTATGTTTACGAGGACTGGCGGAAGGTTCTTCAGGTGTTCTGGTCTTATCCTGTCCGGACCTAGTGCTGTTGCTGTTCGATTTTTCACCGACGAAATGGCGTGTCGGATTTCGGAAGGGAGAACCGGTGGTACAACATATCCATCCTCTTTTATTTCATATGACGAAAGGTAGACGTGGCTATCGAAGAGATCTGAGTGGTATTCGTGAATGATTTCTCCGTTACCCTTCTGGATGCTATCACTGTTCCGTTTGGGCGCCGGAGAGCAATCATTTTGGTCTTGTAATTGGCGAAGCTTCGGTGGGCTTTGCGAATGGTATTCCCAGCCGCTGCAGCTTCGGCCATTACTGCCGCTCTTCTCTTTCTAAGATCTTCTTTTATCGCCTCTCTGCATTGTTTTACAATTTCGGACGACAGTTCGCGGTTGCCTGCAGCTCGTGCGATTCCACGCTGGCGTACCAGCTCGAGTGTGTGACTTTCGAACTCTGAGCTTTCATAGCGGTAGCGTGAAGAGCGTGATATATATATATATATATATATATATATATGTGCACATCATATATCAGGACCACGGATCCCCCTCATAGACGGATTTCATGCAGGTTGGTCGCGACGCAACGTGGTGCGTATCCATGTGGTGGGTACGTGAGGGGAGTATGGAGTGGGACTAATCGCTGACTAAAGACGAGGGACATTTGCTTCCCTTAGGCACAGGTTGGTACAGGAGATGGATTCCTTGTTTCTGCTGCGCCGATTTAGCACTTTTCTGGATTTACAAGGACTTATGCTTGCATGCGTGGGTGGGTGTGTTCTATGTGTGTGTTTATGCCGATTGTGTTCTACAGGTCAGTTCGGCCAAAAGCTTGCAGTCAAGTAATAGAGAACTATATAGGAGGTTGTCAGGATTCGCCCCAACAAATAAGCTCAGTGTCCACTCTAGGTGAGGCTGGCAAGATACCCGTGGGTATAGCTAGGCTTCACATACAAAGCGGATAAAGCTATACGTGGGTATTAGATGCTAAAAAGAAGTACAAAAAAATTGACCATTCCTTGACCCCGAAAGAGTCCATATTTCGAAAGCATGTATAGGACGAATACGCAGAGGCTACTAAAATTTCAGGGTCATTCTAGGCGGCATAGATCGCAAAGGACTAAGGTGAAGATACGTGTATACACTGCACGCACCCTTGCGTCTTAGTCCTGGTAGAAGACCTGACCGTGCAGCCCAGAAAGATAGGGAAAGACGTCATCGGACTGACTGAGACGAGAAGACGCCAACCATTCAAAGCCGTCTGTGACACCGGAGAAGAACAGTTCCTCAGAACATAGGGCATTTGAGAAGTCGGCAGTGTCGGCGTTTGGGGCAACACGAGTTTGACCATGAGCATCGATTGATTCGGGCAACTAACAACGAGAATCAGTTGTCTACGATTGAAGAGAAGTGGATTAATATCGGTTTTGGTAATCTTCGTCGTTTACTCGCCGACATCAAGCTATGGCGAAGAAGAACTCGAAGCGTTCTATATGGACTTGGAGAAGTTCTGCAGAGATAATACATTCTTTAAGGTGATCACTGGAGATTCCAATGCTACGATTGGACCCAGAAGAACGTCATATAGAGTCGCAATGATTAGAACGGAACGAGAAGAATGAGCGACTGTCTGAGTTTATCATGACAACCAAGACCACTCATGGTTTATCGCAATTCCAGAAGCACCACTCTCTACACTAAACGAGGAGCTGTACCAATGGAGAGTAACGTAGTGAAATAGTCCAGGTAGTAGTAAATCGAAGGTTTTGCTTGACCACTGTCGCTGTTGTGCCAGAGTTCTTCAGGGGATGAAACATCGTCTTCGTGCAAAATTTACGGAAAGGAGTAAAAGCCACTAATTCCGAAAAGCGAAGTCTCAAAACCATCATAAACTGAGATTTATTCAGTTCACTAATCGGGTGTTCGGATGACGCCGTTGTTCATAACATCGACGAGCAACACGATCGGCTCATTTAACGCCTTCACGTTAACGCATGAAAGTTGAGAGTTCAAAAGTCACTAAGGCAAGTGTGTTCCTAGAAACACTCGTGCCGATACGCCAGCGTGGAATCGCACGAGCTGCAGGCACCGCGAACTAACGTCCGAACTTGCAAAACAATGCAGAGAGGCGATGAAAGAAGATCGTAAAGAGAGAACAGCAGCAGTTATGGTCGAAGCTGCAGAGCTGGGAAAAGCATTCGCAAAGCCCACCAAAGCTTAGCCAATTACAGGACCAAAATGATTGCCCTCCGGCGCCCAGACGGAACAGTTACAGCGTCCAGTAGGGCAACGGAGAAATCATTCCCGATTACTACTCGGATCTCTTCAATAGCCTCGTCCTCCACCCTCATATGGAATAGAAGAGGATGGATATTCCTACCACCGATTGTCTCTTCCAAAATCCAACATGCTGCTTCGTCATTGAAGATTCAAACAACACCAGGTCCGGACAGGATAGGATAGGAAGAGCTGGAGAACTTTCACCCTGTCTTCGTAAACACACTAGCTCGGTTGTTCACACGTTGCTTGATCGAATACAAAGTTCCTACTCAGTGGAAAACCGGCAAAACCGTGTTATTGTTCGAGAAGGGGGACCTACACGACCTCGGCAACAATCGCCCAATCTGCTTTTTGTCTATCGTCTACAAACTCTTTACTCGCGTCGTCCTAAACAGGGTTAACAGAACACTGGATGAAAAATATTCATCAGAGCAAGCAGAGTTCCGAAAAGGATTTAGCATGGTGGACCAGATCCACACGATAGCAGAGCTCATTAAAGTATCGCGAGAGTACAAAACACCGATCTGTATCACTTTCACCGATTTAAAGAAGGCCTTTGACTTAATTTGAGATAGAAGCAGTCTTGAAAGCCCTTGATAGTCAGGAGTTCCTACTCAGCACATAAAGATTCTTCGTTAGTTGCACAAAAGTTTCACAACAAAGATGTAATCATTCTACAACGATATTAACATTGACGTCAAAAGAGGACTTAGGCAAAGCGATACAGTTTCGCCAAAATCATTCACTACCACCCTCGAGAATGTCATGCGAACGTTGGAATAGGATGATATGGGAGTGAAATCGACGGTCGGCAGTTACACCATCTTCGCTTTGCTGATGACATCGTCCTTATAACACCAAACATCTAAGCGGAACGAATGCTTACCGACTTTGAAAGATTGGACTTTGACTAAATCTGGCAAAAACGAGGTGAATTAGGAATGGACTGGTTTCGAATGTCCCACTGATGCTAAAGGGAATGAACATCTACGAACGTTCCAGTTACATCTATCGAAATCGGGAAATAAACATGATGAGCGACTTAGCTTCAGAGTTAAGTAGGAGCAAACAAGCTGCAAGCCACCGTATAAACCAGATATCTATTCAAGCACCACTAAGGATGCTTAACCAATTAGGCCCCGACACCGATTTTTTTTTTGACGTGACCAATCGAATGCGAACGATTTTTTTTTCTTGGATGCAGAATTTCTGCTGTCTTTCAATAAAAAATCTTTTTTGAATAACTGGAATGGTTGAGTGGTGGTTTTAAACATTACTAGATTGTAGATATTATTTACTATGTGTTATCATGGTGCATATTAGAAACGCATTGCTTTCGTCACTTAAAAGTATTTTTAATTTTATGTTGAGTCTACTTTCGTATTTTTCTATCCCCACAAACTATACTACAACAATAGCGATTGAAATGATGTAATAGTAAATTTTTGGTTGAACTACCGGTTAATGAACTTTTTCGAAAAAATTTTCTGTAAATCACTAGCTACAAAGGACGATTTTTCCGGCCTCACCTCCCCCATTTCGATCTGTTTCAGTTGGCTATCGGATGATTATGCAAAAAGGATAAAAACTCTTAGCGTTAATCAATCCTTGAAGAATGTCCCGTTCATTCGACTCCTTTAAGCATCGTTGGAAGTGGTTGAATGCATATCTGGCCTTTACAATGACTCATGGTGACTCATCGATTTATCGGGACAGTGCTGCCATCCTCTCCGATATGTCTGGTACCGATTTGGCGACTTTGGAGGGATGGAAGGCGTGGTTGTCTATTGCAGGACGCCTCCGACCACTGCGTTACACACGCGCTTTGTCCATACGGCGCGGAGTGGGTTAATGAAGTCGGGTGGGTAGCGCGTTCCTCGTATATATATATATATATATATATATATATATATATATATATAT
>UYYA01001177.1:0-19934 GCA_900624975.1 Angiostrongylus costaricensis | reverse complement strand
GTGGGGGCACTACCAATAGCACCATTTCCTCAGCCGTTCTTTAGACAGTAAGAGCCCAATAATGAAGTTGATGTTAAATTTCGGATGTCTACGAGCGAAATTCTCAAAATTCTCAATTCTCGTATCCTTTGTGTATCCGTATAAAAGAACACCTAGACGGCAAATTCTCAAATTCTCAAATTCAATTTGTCCTTAATCACTATCGCGCGAAAAGATAAAGCTCAAACCTCACTGAACTGCAAAAACGTGGTATGCGAGAGGTTAAAGAGCTCATAAGGTTGAAAAACATAAGACTATCCGTTAGTGATAAGGGCGGAGAGTTTGTCGTAATTCCCCATCAGTTAGATGTGGAGATAACGAAAAAGCATCTTGAAGATACTTCACTTTATCGCCCATCAGCTGAGAAGGAGTTTAAAAGTAAATACCGAAAATTGAACCACAAATGGGCTAAAATGGCAAGGGCTGTTGGTTTAAAGCCATCAGTTATTTCTCAACTATAAATTGACTTACCAACATTTCCCGTCTTGTACTCGCCTATAAAAACTCATGAGTTAGTATCCAGCGATGATCTTGCGTCTACCGATCCATCGTTATTTAAGGTCAAACCTATGATTAGCTGCGTAGACGGACCAACGGATAGGATAAGATGGTTTTTAACCCTAATATTTAGCCAGTTGTTGAAACACATTCAAGTCCATCTTATGAATACCCAAATGTTTCTGAATCGTCTACGTACTGCGCAGTCCAGCAGCGCGTACGTGATAGAGTCCTTCGACGTTACCGCCCTTTATACAAACGTGTCGAATGACTTCGCAATGCAAGCCATATTCGAACTCCTTCTACAACACGAAAAAGAAATAAACATGTATAGCTTTAAGACAGAGCAGTTGATGGCACTCTTAAAAGAATGCTTGAGCTGCTCAATCTTCAGATGATCCGGAAAGTACTACGCTCAAGTAAGATTTTCCTGAACGTCCAAATTAACCTGTCAGAAAATGGCTACATTACGAAGTGGTACCGAAAGCCATGTAGTAAAAACATCTTGGTACATTACCTCTCTTCTCACGTCTCTCACACGAAGAGAGCGCTTGTAAGAACATGTTTCGATCGGCAACCAACGTGTGCACGGGAAGAGAGCAGGAGGAGTCATGCAACATGGCGCGGCAAATAGCCATTTCCAATGGCTATGAAACTGTAGCTCGGGATAGGTGTAGGAGAAATCGGAGGATCCCAAACGACAACTCTAGCAATAAAAAGGTCACGTTTATCCTACCCTTCATCTCAAATGTTGTAAGTGCAACTACAAAACGCTGCTTAAGAAGGGCCGGTCTAGAGAATTCGGTAAACATAGTTGAAATGCCACCGAGTAAACTTTGGCGTCAGCTAGTTCGTAACAGTCTATATGACCGCCTATGTGCAACGCAAAATTGCATAATTTGCCTCAGTGGTAAAGACGGTGATTGCATGAGCTCGGGTATAGTTTTTCTGATCTCCTGTAAGGCGTGCGGAGACGAGAGGGGGTAGGCACATTACGCTTCCGTGCGAATTCTGTGCGGTCGGTCTTCACACGACATACTCAGTGGAAGACTCATAAAAAGCGGTGAGTGTGCAGAGCTGTGTTAAATGTGATTGAAATCTTGGTTTAGCGTTTTTTCTGTTTGGTTATGGAGGTGTTTGGCCGAATAGGTTGCTGTCAACTTGACCTTTCCAGGCTTTAAGGAAGGCGAAATCCGCCGAAACGTCAACTTGTACGTAAATAAAGAGATAAAATAGCACCTCGTGTTTGCTGAGCAGAAGTAGAAAGAATTGTATTCGAAGCATTCATCCATCTACTCTTGTGTGGAGCAGGCAACGAAGCAGTTGTCTATGGATCAACAGTAGAATAACAGTCAACGATCGAAAATTGGAGCTTCCACCTTAGATGTAGAACCGATGGCATTGCTTGGTGATTATCGCTATTCCATGGACAACGCTCTAATTTGTATAGAAAATATCTTCAAGACCACCTAAAGATTGAACATCTAAGACACTGTTTTAAGAGATTTTGTTCGTATTTTTTTGAGCAAACGCGAGGTGTTATTGTTCTTTGTTCACGATTAAGCTGACGTTTCGGCGAATTTCGCCTTCTTCAGAGCCGCTTTCTATGAGGTCTCCACTAAGTCATACATATTTGTTATTTATTTCCATTTCTCGTTCCACGAGTATCTCGAGGATGATTTGTATTGCGGAGCCAATCAACACATTGGTATAAAGTGAAGAAACATCGAATGACTCCATGCGTGCTGCTTGGTTGCGCACACTGTAGGTGGTCTAGGAATATTGGATTACGATATGTTTTAAGAACCATGTTATTCTATCCGTTGGCCCGCATATACAACCGATGATACGTCTATCTTTAAACAATGACGGGTTGGTGGAGGCAAGACCATCAGCAGAAGTAAGCTTATGTGTCTTAATAAGGTAGTATGGACGAAATAAGTTGGATGGACAATTTTAAGCTGATAAATAACTAGAGACTTTAGACCCGCTTTCTTTTCTACGTTGACCAACTCCCAATTACGTTTTTGGTATTGATTTCTATACTTCTTTTCTGAGCACAGTCAATAGAAATAGGCATCGTTAAAATGTTTTTCTACTATTATAACTTCCAACTGATTAGGAACAACTACAAATTCTCAGCTTTAATAGATAGTCGGATAGGTTTTGAATTTATAAGTTTTGTAACCTGGCGTATACCTCATTTTTGTACGTGTGTAAGGCTGCAGCTTAGTTTGCCATGTTGGTAATGATTAAGTACTTACAGAACTTCGTCCAAAACAAGGGAAAGGCAGGGCCAATTTCTCTATTTGGTGGTTCTTGCTTGAAGAAAGCTCGGAAAAAAGGTATTGGTGGTAAAGCTCCTCCTTGTACTTCGTTCCTAACCTTTCTAGCCTGGTCTTATAATGCCGTTGACCTTGTAGTTCATAAAGACTGCACTTGATCCCGCCCAGAAAAATCCAGGACCCAATTCTATCAACGGTGAACGCGGACCTACCCGAAGTGCTATGCCTCTTAACACAGTAACTCTAAATGGTTTTGGTGCTCATTCTATCTCATAGTTACTACTTAGAACGTGAATGACGGTGATGTTTTGTTGAAAACGTTGTGTATGTAATACATCTCCAAACTTCTCCCTTAACTTGTTTTTAACATCACGTTGAATCTTATTAAAAATAGATATGTACGTAGCTGCTGTTCTCTTCTAGAGGTTTTTCTCCATATACTGAGCACAATGATTTTCTTTGGACGCACATGTTGTGTTGAAGGAAGGATTCGTTCTGTGTATGTAACAGGTTACCTGTATCATTTCATGTTCCATTGATTGTCGAGTGACTCTAGTGGGCGCCAGCAAATCATCCATTTTCCATGTCTCGTGCAAGAATAGCCCAGTGGGTTTTGCTTGCTTTAGGGACTCGTAAAATATCACATCTTTTTTTTAGGCTCTTCGTGAAGAATTCTGACCATCGGCTCAGTGGTCTTCCTGTTGTACGTTGGACATCACGAGGATTCCGGTCACTAACGGCTCTTGTCCATCGATTATTGTTAATACGTACAGCATGTCCGGCCCACCTTATCTTCGACAGTTTAGAGTATAGAACGGCATCTTTGATTTTTGATCGCTGACGCAAGTCGGAACTTCGAATCCCTTCTATTACTTAGGTGACACGGATTACTCTTAGCATCGTCCTTTCGACTGCTCGTTCGATAACGCTGAGTGATCTTCCATCCTGCTTACGCAGCGACCAGGTTTCTGACGCATACGTTGGGGCAGGAAGTACCGTTGAGTCGAAAACGTGGGCACGGAGTCGGGTGTTCTTTGTTCTCTTCAGTACATTCTCCATGCACCTGAAAGCTCCCCAAGCCGCTCGTTTCCTTCTGCTGAACTCTGGAGCTGTCGTTCATCATACTGATTTCTCGATCTAGATATATGTAAATGGAGCATTAAGAGATATCTGAGCGTGAATGGGGCATACAAAACTAATACGTTTCTCATGAACATCGTTTTTTTGAAATTTAGTCGGAGACCAATCTTTCCACAGGCTTTAATCAAAGTCGGCCACCATTCGTTTCGCCTGGCTAATGTTTGGTGTTATAAAAACTATGTCGTCAGAAAAGCGAAAATGGTGTAATTGCCAATCATCGATTTTCACTCCCATATTGTCCTATTCCAATATACGCATGGCGTTCTCGAGGGTGGCGGTAAATACTTTTGGCGAGATGCTATCGCCTTGTCTAACCCCTTTTTTGAGGTTGATTTTAATATCGTTGTAGAATGGTGATACCTTGGTTGTTAATATTTTGTACAGCTCACGAAGAATCTTCATATACTGAGTAAAGGCTCCCTGACTACCAAGGGCTTCTGTAATTGCTTCTATCTTAGTTGAGCCAAATGCCATCTTTAAATCGATGCAAGTAAAACAGAGCGATCTTTGTACTCTCCCGACGCTTCAATGAGTCTTGTTATCCTTCCGCTAGTCGTCGTCAACATGCTGGTCCGGCTCTTCACACTTAACCTGTAAAAATTCAAGGTTCCTGTATAGTGGAAGACTGGCAAATGTATGCCATTGATCATGAAGGGTGACTTCAACGATATCAGCGACTACTTCCCTATCTGCCTGCTGTCTGGCGTCTACAAAGTTTTTACTCGAGTCGTCCCAAAGAGGGCTGACAGATTACTGGACGAAAGACAGCTATGTGAGCAAGGCTTTCAAAAAGAATTCAGTAGAGTGGACCGCATTCACATGACGGCAAGATTCATTGAGGTATCGCTGTAGTACAAGAGACCGTTCTGCTTCACTTTTATCGCTTTAAGGACAGCTTTTGAGTCGGTTGAGATAGAAGCGGTCATGAAAGCCCTTCACAGCGAAGACATCCCAAAAGCGTATAACGATTTTTCAAAAGCTGTTGAAAAACCTTCAAGTCGAAAACATGACCATTTCATAAATGTGTTAACATCGACATCAAAAGAGTTCTTAGGCAAGGCGATACCATCTCGCCACGATAATTTATCGCAACTCTCGATAACGTCATGCTGACACTGCAGTGGACTCTCCTGATGACATCATCCTAGTAACAACACGGATTATCCACGTGGAACAAATGGTTTCTAACTTTGATAACGCCTGTGGAAAGATTGCTGTTTGATAAGATCTCATAAAAACCACGTTCGTGAGAAAAGGTTTTGTTTCACATTTCCCATTCACGCTCAACATCTCCGAATGCCCAGCTATGTCTCTCTAGGTCCGGAAATCAATGTGATGAACGAGTTAGCCCCAGATTTGAGCAGGAGGAAGCGACCAGCTCAGAGAGCTTTCAAGAGCAACGAGAATTTAATGAGTAGAATGCTTAACGAGTCCATGGATTGAGCATACCCCACTAGGCTACTGTCACTCGCGGCAGGTGGACATAGAAAGTTTACTGGTGCCCGCTCGAGTCACTCGAAGATCAACGGGAAGACGGGTGATACAGGTGATACACATGTATATAATTTATATATCCACGTATTTGTCTGTTTATATACCCACTTTAAAAACTGTCTTTCATTTTACCTCGGTATTAACTGCCGATGCATTGTTCTTCACATAGGAATACACAAGGTAGGTACCATATCGTATATGTTGCATGTACTACATTTACGTCAGGTATTTTAATAGTTTTCGTTTCATTTGGTGTTGGTTTAAATTTGGAAGACTGTGTTATTCCAAACAACTTATGCATTTAAGTTTGTGTAAAACATAATGTTCCAAATATTTCTTTTCGTACTTCGGTCCTCTCAACAGTTCACCGCCTCATCGTGGCTGGGAGGTGTTCCTGGATATCGGGCTGCGATGTTCAGCGGCGTGATTCATCTCCTCGGCAGAGCATCCGAGCTGTGAATGAGTTCCGCGTATCCATCATGAAGCCCAGCTAAGAGTAAAACAATACCAGGATCCATCACCATCCTGGTATCAAACGAGTCGCATGGTGGCGAATCTCCCTCTGACCCATAAGGGCGGCGACGGTCTGTGGTGGTGAAGAGCTGGTACAGACTTTGACCAGGTTGTCCTCGGGACTCCAGGGAACCACAATGGCTTAACCAGCAAAACTCCGACAACTTTGAAATTATGCTGAGACCCGCACAACTAATGCGGACGGGCCGTCCAAGTATTCAGGTAAGTAAGTGGATAACCTGGAATCGATTGTCGATCGATAATAGGAGTCGAAGAAAACATAGGTAATCCCATGCGGTAAACTGAGAAAAGTCGAGGGAGAGAGAGAGAGAGAGAGAGAGAGTGAAACGGATAAATGGTTCTCAAGGTGCAGATGTTAGTGCAGTAACGAAGCTGGAAGAAACGGCGTAGATTGGGTATGGTGAAAACAAAACACGTCGGGAATTAAGCACGGAAAAAGGATAGGAAAGCAGACATAGAAAGAAGGAGAGGGAGGAGACTGTGAGTGATCAAACTTACCAGTGGTGCAAATCACGTATCCTTGATAATATACCGTTTTACCCAACTTGTGTTTAAATTATCTCCCTTATTTAGATATAATCCACGTAATCATCTAGTAGGGGCTGCTATTTCAGTGGTTATGATGCCAGCCATCATGAGCACGATGCTGGTTCGATCCCGCTCCCGTTCATCAAGCTCCTCATCCTTTTCAGGATTAGAAAATCGGTGCCGAACTTGTCCGAAAAAAAAATCAATCTCTTCAATCCAGCTGGGAACACTATAGCCAGGCAATCTCAGAAATCAAGTAGCCGGTCTTTAATGGATGACAGATGCGTGAAAGCGAACCGAGTGTGAGAAGTGCTGCGATCCGCACAGTAGACGTGAAGAGGAGTAGTTCAAATGAAACATCATCTAATAAGCTAAGTAGGCATCCGTAAGCGCAATTTGCCACGATCGCGTATCACTGCTACTCAGTGGAAAAGCAAGCGAACAATCTAGGGTCAATAGAGCAGCCTCGGAACTGAAAAATTTTCCCTCCTGTTCTACTGAAAGATGTTTGTTCATTTAAATTTAAAGTAACGAATGGCAGATCAACCGGCATCAAAAAATCATTTTATAACATGTGTATAGGAAAAGAAAACACCGAATTACCATTAGGTATAGGTATGACTGAAGAGGGAGAACTCTCGTTGATGAGCACACACGAGTTTGTTAACGCACATATTTATCCTACGACTGCTAGAATTTCGGAGACTTGTCTTCTTCGGAACATTGACGCATTGTTTTATAGTCTCATTCTGTGATTATTCAATAGTCCTATTAAAAAGTTGGTGTTAAAACTGAGCACTAGTCATCAACAATCACTCACCGTTTTCGATTATTAAAAAGTGGGCCCACCCATGTATTATGCTGATCCCAGGTTTCCTCCCATTCCGAAACCCGATAATGGGATACCCATTGCTAGAGCGTTTCTAGGGTTCGTGATTCTCAATGAGTTTGCCAGAGAAGTATGGCACCAGTTCTCTGACCCAGGATGGATCGAAGGTTTGCCTAGCTTAGCGTGTGGTAGAACAAGCGCTTTAAGCGAATTACACGTCGTCACTACTGTTGCGTTACAGGACCGTGTTTCTGGAGAAAACGAAAACGGTGAGGGTCTTCAACAGAACAGAGCCTTTTCTGGTAATCAAGAAGCAGTTGAGAATTAAAGACACGTGTTAGCAATCTCGTGTGGGTTCATCAAAAAAATGCTTTAGGCTTAATTGAGAAACCACCAATATTTAATCTGATGGTGCGAAGTTGGGTGGTCTTGGCCATTTTCTGCAAAATAGACCAACGAAGTGCGTCCACATTCGATCAGACCAAGTTATCACCTCCTGTCCAGACAATCGTATGCTTAAACAAACCAAATGTACTCATATTTTCATTCGACAGCACTTCGTAAAAATATCAACAGAAAAATGTTTTGATTAAAGATGTGCACTAAAGAAGAACATTAAAAAATTCCTAAAAAATAACTCTAATTGGTATTTAACACATTCAAGGCGACGCTGATTTTCAGACAGCAGTCAACAATTTTTAGGTAAATGGAGTAGCAGACATTTTCAGACCTTGACAGACCTACGGAAAAAATTTGGCCATATCGCTTATGGGTCTTCTTTTAAAAAGTTCCGGGAAATTACTAATACAACAAATAGTTTTTAAATTTTAAAGCAACCGAAATAAGCTGATGGATAAGTGTTTTCTGCTGAACGAAATCCATGTTGTTCAAACGATTTGTTTCTTGAAAACAATCCTTGACAAAAAGGGAAAGAGTATGTTTGTGAACTCCAAAAGATCAGACTTTCATCATCGCTGAATAGGAAGACCCAATGGTCTTATAGACAAAGATCCTTGAACTTTAAACTTATTATTCTATGCAGTAATGCCTCCATGGAAATAAATAGCTCCTATATGACAATTAAGACCTCAAATGTGTCAAAAGGCATTTTAAGGAGTTTTTTTTTTGAAATACAATGGCTGTCGTACCGTATTACGAAACGTGTCAACCTCTACTTCTTGGAGATGAGACTGGATAAGCTGAACCCAATAGTCCATACTTTTTGGGGGCAATGAATTCGTAATATTTTCCAGCTATAAGAAAGCCTTGATCGCTGTCATGGTCTCAAACTAGTGAATACATTTGACCTTTGAAAAAACTTACTGTACGGAAACCATGAGTGTTCGGTTCCCGATGCACGTAAGCGAAATCACGTATTAGGCGTAAGTAAGCCTTTTCATCATTGCTCAACATTGATGACCGCAACGTTGCGTTTTGATCCTAAAAGGTTCATAAGAGTGGAAAAAAGTTGTGCTTTCCAACATTGTACTCCAGTAAGAATTACTTTGCGTTAAAATCAGATCAGATTATGTGTAGAGCACGGCCCAGTATGAAATATCGAAGAACTATTCATATTTCACATTTTTCCTTCCCAACGGTTTACCGCGTCATTGTGGCTGGGAGGTGTTCCTGAGTGTCGGATTGCGATGTACAGCGAGGCGATTCATCCCTATGGCAGGGTCTCCCAAGCTGAAAACGAGTCCGGCGTTTCCATCACGAAGCCCAGCTGAGAGTAAAACAATACTAGGCCCCCCACCGTCCTGGTATCGAACTAGTCATATGGTGGCTAATCTCCCTCTGATCCACAATGGCGCCGACTGCCTGTCGTGGTGACTACTTAGGGCAGACTTTGGCCAGGCTGACCTCGGAATTCCAGGGAACCACAGTGGCTTAACCAGAAAATCTCCGAGAAATGGTGATTATGCTGGAGCCCGCACAACCAGTGAGGACGGGCTGTTCAAGTACCAAGTATCAAGTATTCAAATTTCTTGCCCCATAAACAGTAAACCGAATAATCCTAGGATCATTGTCATCACGATTTGTCGTGTTTCTGCGGCCATGGAAAAGTCCGATTCATAAGGCGGAAAACCTCATTCGCTTCAAGAAAAATCAAATTGGCATGGTGATGACTTGAGAACACCGTAGCACGGCTACCCAAGCATTGCAAGAAAAGTCCACATATACATAACCAACGTTGGTTTCGCTTAGGCCAAAAAAACGTGAAGTCGTCCATCGTCTAAACATCCCAAATTCTGGTATCTTAGACAATAAAGGGTAAATTTTTGGCAGCTAGAGTACTTATTGAGTTTAACAACATTACGGTGTTACAGAAAAGAATATTGTCGATTGTTAGAATGACTAACAAGTGGTGCGTTTGGCTCTCTCTCTTCATGCATTAAACTCACCTTTCTTTTACCCATGCTTTCTATAAGCACATATTTTCTCCTACTTGATTACTCAGACGTGCCTGTTGAACGCATGGAGAAAGCATGATGAGTACGTTCAGAAAACTATCACTGACTCCACGATTTGCAAAATTGAAAGTGTTAGATGAAAACTGTAATTGCTTTCGGTTAAGTAAGAATGACCCCTGAGTGACCTCCATCAATTACGAATTGGTTCACTGAGAGATCTCTAGCCAACCGACTACCACTTTTTGAAAAACCTGAACAGCTGTTTCTAGAGAAAAGCTTTGAAAGCAAAGTGAAAAACAGCTACGAAGAATTCACCAATTTCAGAGCTTCAGAAGCTTCTATGCTACTAGGATATGTGAGCTTATATCCCATTGGCAGAGATTTCTATACTCCAGTGGTTCTTATTTCAAACAATCAAGCCGTTCTCAATAAAGACTCATACATAATCTTAACCTTAACGGCAAAATATCACGGAAATACAACTAAGATGGTGCTGAGATATGTGCAAAACTCCGGACCGCAGGTGTCTGTGGTGAGGAACGAACACCCTATTGTCCTTTCCGGGGAGTAACGCGTTCACCACCACACCATGCGGGTCCTTCATTCGCCTGTCTCTCAGCTAGTTCTATCGATCGGCCCCATTAGCAATGACCTGTTAACGGGACTGATCTGGGGAGCCCAAATCGACAACGAACCTAGTTAAGCTGAGGCTAAAGTCGAATACCCATACATAATTTGCGCACACACGAAAACGCGCATATATGCACATAACTGGTGTGATAACAGTATATTATTAGTTTATATTAATATATATTAATACCCACAGAATGAAGATTCGACGATGGTCCGTTCGTCCGCATATCAAAAAGTGGCCGATTTCGCAAGCTCTGTCGAGAACTGAAACATATTTTTATTTCCCAAAGCTTTCAAATGTCGAGCATAATACGTTAAAATGTGTACCCGTTCGTTCCATTTGTAGCTATTCGCGAAGTTGACAGATTATGAGCATCACTGAAACAATGGTAAATGGTTTGAGCAGAATTAATGCACTCTACACAATCACCTTTTCCCTAACTTTCCCAGATGACAACTATCGTTCCTATAGGAACCTCCGCTCTGTTTATACGCAATGTCATTGAAATTGTTTTCTCACCAAGAGATTTTTTAAAAACAGAGCTCGTGTTGGTTCGCGCTAATTTACCGCTAAAAATTGTCCAATTCAAAGGAGCGCGGATCACCAGTTTGGTACGGATATGCACTTGAATCGTTACACCATAATAGCTCTGCTGATGACATCGTCCTTATAACACCAAACATTAGCCAAGCGGAACGTATGCTTGACGACTTTGATAAAGCCTGTGGAAAGATTGGTCTTCGACTAAATCTCACAAAAACGATGTTCATGAAGAACGGATTGGTTTCGCATGCCCCATTCACGCTCAACGAAACTAATATCTCCGAATGCTCCAGTTATATCTATCTAGTTCGGGAAATCAATATGATGAACGACCTTGCTCTAGAGCTGAGCTGAAGGAAACAAGCAGCTTGGGGAGCTTTCAAGAGCATCGAGGATGTAGTGAAGAGAACAAAGAACACCTGACTCCATACCCGCCTTTTCGACTCAACGGTACTTCCTGCCCCAACGTATGCGTCAGGGTCGCTACGTAAGCAGGGTGAAAGGTCACTCAGCGTTATCGAACGAGCAGTCGAAAGGATGATGCTAGGAGCATCCCGTTCCACACAAGTAAGAGATGGGATCTGATGCTCCAGTCTGTGACAACGATCAAAAATCAAAGATGCCGTTCTGTACGCCAAACAGTCGAAGATAAGGTGAGCCGGACACGTAGTGCGTATGAGTGGCAACCGATGGAGAAGAGGCAGTAGTGACCGGAATCCTTGTGATGTCAAACGTACAACAGGAAGACCACCAACCCGGTGGTCAGAGTTTTTCACGAAGAGCCTAGAAGAAAGACATAATGCTCGACGAGTCCCTAGAGCGAGCAAAACCCATTGGGCTACTCTTGAACGCGACAGGGAAAAATGGAAGATGTACTGGTGCCCGTTCGAGTCACTCGACGATCAACAGGACTACAGGCAATACAGGTGATGCATTTAAATCATTTCTACAGTGGAAATTGTTTACTGAGTTAGGGATTAAATGCCATTTTACGTAACTGCAGTGTTCTCTAGAATGTAATAACTAACTCACAACAAGGACTGAAAAAACTTAGTAAAATTCATTGACAGTATTCAAAATGTACCTTGACATCTCCTGGCATTCTCCATCAGAATCACGCTGAAAGGGCACTTTTTGAACAGGATGGTTTTAGGTGTTTCATGAACACGTGAAATAACATCAAACAGAATAACCAACCTGTTGGAACCATGAATTTCTTTCTCGTTTGTATAGTTCATTCATTTTTGCCGTGTGGTGAGATGTGCCTACTGTGTGTTTCATACGAACAACATACGTCTTTTCCAGTTCTCTCTATTAGCGTATATTCAAGACGTGTAACCGAAACTGAAGAAAAATGTTACCTCTTCAAGACTTAATGAAGCTTTATAAACATCGAAGGCTGGACCACGACGCGGTGTTCGAGAGGAGGACTGCAGCTGTGCAGAGAGGTGGTTGTGTAAGCCAGTTCTTGGTGCAGCAGGAACACCTTTCGATGGTACCAGAGCTCTATGTATACTGTCGTCATGGCGTTCTCGTTCGACCATGTGTGTTCCTATCGAGCTATTTACGTCGGAAAACTGAAATAGAACCCAAAGGCATATAAAAAAATAAATTCCACATCATAATGAAAAACAGCCTCTAGTGTTTCGTCAGATAGTTCTCGAGAAGGACCACAATCATATTTGGATTTGCTTGGACAAAATAGGTTGGCAGTGCTAAACGGTGAATGAGTGTTCCCCGGAGACTCCGACGGTAATGTGGAAACAGATTGGCGAACATAGAAGTCTATTGGCAGACGTTCCTGAAGTATTCCGGCGCTGAGGTTCAAAAATTAGCAAAAGCACAGTAAGAGGTCTAAATGCGTACCCTACGCTAACGTGTGCAGTGGTATCAATGAAAGCTAAAGAAAGAGATTAGACAGCATGAGTCCACTTCAATGCATTTAGTTTCGAGTGTCGTTTTTCCCCTAAGAAATTCTTGTTAGATTCTTTTATCCAGTCGACGGTACCCCACACAGATGTGTGAAGCGCCATCAGAAAAAGCTACTGTGTACACTAAATGGTATACGAAACTCTTTAAAAGAGTTTATTCGCCAGGGAAAGAAACCACTGTTAGGGAGAAAAGTACTAAGATATCTTGACGCACACATACACACATTTCGCTCCCATCAATGTACTTTCACACAGTGCACCTTTCAAACACCCACCGGTTTACAACTACGTTCCGTCCAGATGTAGGTGAAGCGAAGAAAATCTACAAAAATATAAAGATATACTAAACATAAAAGGCACGTGTAGCGCAGTGATTGGATGCGTCCTGTTACACACAAGTGGGATCTATCCCGGCGCCCTAGGCTCACTAAACCTTCTGTCCCTCCGAGGTCGCCAAATTGGTGCCACACCTGTCTGGGAGGATGACAGCACTGGCTCGATACATCGGTAGGCCACCGCGAATCATCGTAAAGGCCAGATATGTCATTAAATCACCTCTAACGATACTCAATGAAGTCTAATACATGGCACATCCCTCAGGGATTGAACAATGCCGGGAGGTTTATAACCTATTTTTTAAATTTTATACAGCTCCGAAATACCTCAACGATGATTGAAAGACGAAATGACATCGATTCTATATGAAAGTAATAAATGTGTACCAGATTGCTTTCCTCATCAGTAGGATTGACACCAGTTTCTTTCACAAGATCCTCCGAACTACGTTCGCAACTGTAGTTGTGCTGAGATGAGATAGGTGCGATGTAAGGCGAATCATCAAAATCGGGCCGACGAGGCTGAAACAAACATAGGCAATATTTCAAAAATAAAATTGAATTACACCACAACAAATATAGTGGAAAGCGTAGTTTATAGACATAGAATATCATTAAGATTTCAGTGTATCTCGAAGCAAACATGGTAAACCAGAACTAGAAATGCCTTAGATATATTCGTGCTGAAAAATGCCTAGTTGAAAAGTTCGAGCTAAGCATCACTGAAAGATTGCTAGAAATTCCTTAACACTTCAATGAGAGGAAAAAACGAGTCTGCGAATACCATCGACGAAAGTTCCAGTTTAGCTGACACGTACCTTATCATTGAAATCAAAACGAATAAGAGGAATACTTGGAGAGCGAAGGGATTCCTTGCTCGATACGATAGTAGGTCTTTGCATCTGAAAATAACGGAACAGTAAGGATATTTATGCCGACGTTCATTCAACAGTGGGATAGACGAAATCTTGCTGATAATAATAGCCCTACATACAATTCTTAAGGAATTGCTGTTGTGACTGACGCTGTCATACCGTCTTCTTGAAAGATGCAATGATTGGAACCAAGCGTACAGAGTACAAATATTATCTGGAAACTTTCTAGAATCGTCGCAGTTGCACTGGATCGAACCGAATGCAGTGCAACACTGTGATGAAAAACAATTCGTCGGTGTCATTCCCATGTTTTACGCAGCGATTTCTTCTTCTTGACTGATAAATGCCAAACCAAACAGCATTAATAACTCGCAGGTGACCAATGCCAGTTTGGAAAGACCCATCGAAAGTTGAATGTACGTCCCATCCTGATTGACCTAATCTTCATAACGTTAAGAATCCCGAACTAATAGACCGATCGGCTCTCATCTTACTCGATTCTACTTCAAGATGCCATTTCGAAGACGCAGATCTTATGGAATAATCACCAGGACTCGTCTCGAATCGCTGCAGCTGCGACGATAATTATTTCGCCGAAGTGTCAGCCGCTACGAAAGTTCTGCTATTAAACTATGTACACTTAAAAATGAATACAATAAATTGAATCCACCACAAGTTGGACGGACGCAAAAGTAGGAAAGTCTTCGTATTGACGGTCCCAGCGAAACAGTCGAATGCAATAGGTGCTGCGATCCGCATAGTAGATGCAATCACGGGTAATATGAAATGGAAAAGACCAAAGATCAGTCCGATTACCCAAGTTTCTGAGTTACAAGCTGCAACACTTGCAAAAATCCTTGCGTAGTAGGCTGAAAGGACAGAAGGAACTTTCACAAAAAGCATTTGAAAAAAGGACGCATATGATGGATTAGGCGAATCAATGAGCTCAAGGACGCTAAAGAACGCTACGCAGACACGGGGATGCATAAGGACGCGACGCAACACGCAACGCATAGACAAGGGAAGACCAACGGCGCAGCGCAAAGACGAAGGATGAACATCGGATATGCAATTAATACCGCGGTATGATCAACCTCAAAAACTGAAGCCTGTGAAGAGTCCAGGACTCGAAATCGAGCAAGGAACCACTGGCGTTAGAAGGCACCTATAAGCACTCTGCTACGCATGCTTCTCAAGAGTAGGGTGACCATATACTGGTTTTCTCTTATCGAACAGCATTTTCCTCGTATCACTTTCACCGGCTGTGGTCTCGTTGACCACCGAGTGACTCAACCGGGTGCCGGTAAACCTCTGATTTCTCTCTGTTGTGTGCAAAAGTAGCCCAGTTGGTTCTGATCGCTTTAGAGACTTGTTCAGCATCATATCTTATACGGTTTTCGCGAAGAATTGAATAATAATAGCCAAATAATTCTCTACGTTTTTGTTTAGCAAACAGAAAATATCATTTCATTTCCTTGTTTCCACACAAGTTGGCGTTTCCGCGAATTCGCCTTCCTCAGAACCTGGGAAAGTCATGTTGACCGCAATCTACCCATCTAGCCCAATCTACCCAAAAACATAAGACTATCCATTAATGATAAGGGTAGAGAGTTTATAGTAATTCCTCATCAGTTAGATGTTGAGATAACGAAAAGCATCTTTAAGATGTTACCCTTCATCATTCATCGTCTGAGATGAAATTTGAAAGACATTACCGAAAATTAAACAACGAATAGGTTAGTGTGGCAAAAGCGTCTGGGTTAAAACCATAAGTTATCGCTCAACTCAAAGTCATGTCCAGTCTTGTACTTACTTGTAAAAACTCATAAGTTAGTATCCAGCGGTGATCTTGCGTCTACCGATCCATCGTTATTTAAGGTTAGACCTATCATTAGTTGCGTAGACGGACCAACGGATAGAATAACATGGTTTTTAACCCTAATATTTAGCCAGTTGTTGAAACATATTCGAGCCCATCTTAGGAATACGCAGATGTTCCTGGATCGTCGACGTACTGCGGAGCCCAATAGCGCGTACGTGATGGAGTCCTTCGACGTTACCGCCCTTCATACAAACGTGTCGAATGACGCAGCAATGCAAGCCATATTCGAACTCCTTATACAACACGAAGGAAAAATAAACATGTATGGCTTTAAGATAGATCAGTTGACGGCACTCTTAAAAGTGAGCTGCTCAATCTTCAGATGGTCCGGAAAATACTACGCTCAAATAGCAGGGTTGGCAATGGGACAGCGACTGGCACCAAGTCTTGGCATTGTGTTTCTGTCTAAGGTGAAAGCACCAGTGACCAATCTCAGGCCGTTACTCTACTGTAGATATATAGATGACTGTTTTGTCCTTTGCTCAACATAAGAGGAAATGGACAAATGTTTCGAGTTGTTGAATGAACAGTCAGTGTATATCAAGTTCACTTTAGAGAAACCGAGAGAAAACTGGCCTCCAATCCTGAACGTCCAAATTAACCTGTCAGAAAACGGCTACATTACGAAGTGGTACCGAAAGCCATGTAGTAAAAACATCTTGGTACATTACCTCTCTTCTCACGTCTCTCACACGAAGAGAGCGCTTGTAAGAACATGTTTCGATCGGCAACCAACGTGTGCACGGGAAGAGAGCAGGAGGAGTCATGCAACATGGCGCGGCAAATAGCCATTTCCAATGGCTATGAAACTGTAGCTCGGGATAGGTGTAGGAGAAATCGGAGGATCCCAAACGACAAATCTAGGAATAAAAAGGTCACGTTTATCCTACCCTTCATCTCAAATGTTGTAAGTGCAACTACAAAACGCTGCTTAAGAAGGGCCTTAAGAAAATCGACGGGACGCCTTTTGTACTCTGATGGCACTTCGATTAGTCTTGCCATCGTGTGGATGTGGTCCATCGCAATGAGTTTTTTCGATAGCCTATCCGCCCACATGGCTTTTTCTTCATCTAGTATTTTGTCAGCTCAGTTTAGGATGACTCCACTGGAGAGTTTCTAGACTATAGACTGTAAGCAGATTGACGGTAGTTGCAATATCGTGAAAGTTGCTTTACCGCTCTTAAACATTACCGTTTGACGCCTACATATAACTTGTCGAATTATGCACATGAGAGGCTCACTGGTAGGTTGTCACTCTGTCCCAGAGAAGACAACAAGCTTGGTTTATAAAGGCGATTCCTCAAGGCAGGCTTTTAACCGGTTTAACTCTTAGAATACAATTCGCATTAACAAGAACACATCCTCGTGCACAAGCACGAGTATATCTTCGCAAAGGCAAAATATAAGTGTCAAATCGGCAAAGGAGAAACAGGGAGGCCAGTCTTGGATCCACTTCCGTCTCTGAGAAGGCTACGGTCGCCTTTCATCGGCGACTAACTCCCTGTCCGCCCCCGGAGACGCGCCACGTTGTCTCGCGACTAACCGGTATGATATGTCTCTGTGAGGGAGATCAGTGAGAAGACATCATAGTAGTAGCAAAACAGAGACAAATACCGTTATTTCAGGTGTATAACATAGTAAGAAAATTTTTAATGTTTGGGTTATAGCAATTGGTGAAATCGCAATAGAGGATGTCTGCCGTATCGTTGTAAACAATGGACCAGGTTTCTGCCAACGGGTTTTTCGTCCTCACCCACCTCGACAGGGCTGAATCCAGTTAATCTTGAAAAATATTGTGTTTTGTAGGATTTAGTCTGATTCTTGAGTGACAACACATTAGCTTATTAACACTTCTATAGATTGTTGTAGAATCTGGTAGGGACTGTTTGCCATTTTCAGGCAAAATAGCAGAAGATTGGTCACTTATCTGCTTTTTGACAAGTTTATAGAAAAAGTTTGTGACTGTTTTGTAGCTATTTCACTGCCTTCCGAATGCGAGGTTGTCCTGGAGGAATCAAACTGACATGCAACCCTCTCGGTCAAACACTTCCGTGACCTCAGCAGATAACACTTCATGGACGAAGTTTTGTTCGCACAGTGAACATGTTCTTTAAACACTTTTTTTATCTTAAAATTCGAGGAAATAACACAGTCATACAGCGTGCACTCTTTTAGGGAGGAGGACAGAAAATGACAGATTAACAAGCTGTGGTCAAACTTACACACGAATCAAACCACTTTCATAGATGATTGTTAGAAGACAACGAATGCAGCTCAAGAATTTTTTGAACTCGTACGAAATGGGAACAGTGACCATCGAAATACCTAAATGAGAAAGTATTTTGAGAAAATATCTGTAGAATCATTTATCGTGCGTAGCACTAATGTTTTGTTATGGAGGCACAAAGGGAGTCAACAATTATCGGATAGGAGTTATTGTGATAGAACATTAAAAGTAGGTGCTAGGTTGTCTAGAGATGCAGGTTGATAAGACAGGGCTAATAATAAGTGAAAAATTCGACAAAAGGTCCATAAAGTCTACAGATCGGTTTCCTGATCAGATCATAAGGAGTTGAAGTTGTTGTAAATCATTGCCACTTCGTTTGTGTTCCATATTTTTATTGAATATTGTCGTCATCAACAACGTGGTGTAGAAGGTATGTGATCACCAACTGCCTTATCAAAAGCAGCAAGTTCATTGAAACTAAGAACTACAGTAAGTACAATTTGATACCAGCTATTTGCTATGACTATGTGACGTTCGAGCTTTGAGCTGATAAACGTTAACGATAGAAGAACGTTAAAAGAAGAGCAGAAAAACAACCATGCTAGAACTTTTGTAGTTTAAAAAGGAATGTTCAATCTCCGTGGGAACTTTGCCAACAAAACTTACAATGATGTCCATCCATCAAAGTTAGGCTCTTGGACGACGGTTATCGAGAGCACAGATGAGCACTGTGCCCTTCCTTGATTTATGAAAGTTCTAGTAAGCTCTACAAGTCTAATATAAAGTATCCTGCCATTCTTCATTCGCAAATCACAAACGTAAACATAGCCACAGCAAAAAGTGACAGCGTCCTATCAAAATCCTTTATTCCCTGGAACTTCAAGGGCATGCGAAAGTTAATACGAAACATAGACCGAGATAGCAGACCATCCTCCCACCCTAGAGCCGAAAATTGAGCTTATATAAATCCCATAAGACCGCTTAAGAAGTAGTCAAACGTTTTCATCTGATCTGTGGGACGATCGTCATCATCAAATGCAGTACTTAGCACCTTATAGCAAATATGGTCGCACTCATATATGATGAAGATCTGGCTGCACCTCAGTATGAGTCAAATTAGTGGATAAGCCAAAAATACTGAAACAAAGACGCTATTTCGTACGCGATAACGTTTAATTATCGGGTGGACCGGAAATGACGCAAGATTTAAAAACATTCGCCTGATTAAAATCTGAAACGGATTGGGCTCCGAATGATTTTCACCTTTATCACCTGTGGTCCCGCTGATTGTCGAGTGACACGAGCGGAAACAAGTAAATCTTCCACTTTTCCATGTCGCGTGCAAGAGTAACCCAGTAGGTTCTGCTCACTCTAGGGACTCGTCGATTATCATGTTTTTCTTCAAGGTTCTTTGTGAAGAACTCTGACCATCGGGTCGGTGGTCTTCCTGCAGTACGTTTAACGAGGAATCCAGTCACTAACGGCTCTTGTCCATCTGTTGTCAATCATACGTATTACGTGTCTGACCCACCTTATCTTCGACTGTTTGGCGTACAAAACGGCATCTTCGATTTTTGATCGTTGACGCAGATCGGGGCTTCGGATCCCATCCCTTACTTGTGTGGAACAGGATACTCCTAGCATTGTCCTTTCGACTGCTCGTTCGATAACGCTGAGTGATCTTTCGTCCTGCTTAGCAGCAACCAGGTTTCTGACGCATACGTTAGGGCAAGAAGTACCGTTGAG
>UYYA01001176.1:0-19939 GCA_900624975.1 Angiostrongylus costaricensis | reverse complement strand
TATATATATACATATACATATATATATGTATATGTATATATATAAGCGGTTTTATGTCGCTTGTTGTCTTAATATCGGTTCTCGTTAGTGTTTAATACCCAGTGAGCAAATTTATATGTGAAAGAAAAAACCAGGCAATGAACACAGGATGAGAGTTGGCACTGGCAGAAATCAATAAGCCATTCACCTTTCTACACTTGTTGCATTACTATTCGTATTACATTTGCAATTCTTGAGTTGCTACTCTAAAACTGCTTAATTTCTCCTTGTTACCAACGTGATATGGAAGTAACTCAGCTATCTTATTACAGGATGCAGTCAGATATTCATTTTCACCGCTATGATATGGTGAGAAATCGACTCCGTTCACCGCTGGTTCCCCTTTTAGTTGTTACGACTTCCGGTGCTTGCGATCGGTCGTCGGTCGACTGGTTACACTGTCCGAATTGAGAACGAGGCCAACTGAATGGCTCTATTTGATTAGACATATTTTTGTTAACATTTCACGTGCAATTCCTTATACGGTGATTTTAATGTTAGTTTTTTTTCTCTTTCCGCTCCGACTAATCAAGAATCATCAGCATTTCTACTACATCCAAATGGTCCGTCAGTCGATTAATTACAAGAACTGCTGTCATCCTTGAAGAATCATAGTCGCAAGGCTGCAGACCACCCTCCGAACTATGCATCCCGGTGACAACTTATTATGAAGATGCCGAGGTTAATAGAAAGTCGGTCGTGGCAGTTATTATGAAGACACAGGGACGTCCAAGTAGTGCATAATCCTTTTTATTTCGAGATTCCGGAACGAGAATTTACAGCTAGTATTCAACATGTGGACAGAAGGAAACAAATCAACGCGCAGCCAACCCACATGTGAATGCGACCACCTCCATCGATGATGTTTACAAAACATCGAAGGGAACCGAATAAATGTTGGATGTTCGCATATAATACCGCAAGGGCTGGAGGTGTACTGCAATTAATACTGGATTGCTTTAATTGGATCTATTGCTAGTTCTACTTCGCGTCTGATCTGACTAAGTTTTAAATCTTTTCGGAGTCGGTAAACACAGCTGCGGCCCTTGTCCGAGAGGGTTCAAACACTGGCTGGATAAATCTGTACGCAACTGTAAGTTACTGTCTAGGCCAGATGCATTCAATCACCTCTAAGATGCTTGATAAATCGAGTATATATGCATCCATAAGGAACTGTCCATCGTTGACCGCTTCATTTTTTCTTCCTAGTGTCATGTTGGGCGCACCGTTGAAAGACCAGGGTAATAGAGTTGTGTAAGGTTTATCTGGAACTAAATTGTATAGTATATAGTGAACTGTGCAATATCGCTGCTATATTGCTAAGCATATAACTAGCATATAACAGAACAAATATCTAGAAAAAAGACATTTTTTAGCAATCCGGACATAATGGACGAGCAGTAATATGCTCGTTCTCCGTACCCGATAAAATTCAAGGTCAGCTGTCTATTCCGATTCAAGTGAGGGGTCAAGTCATCCATCATGTCAACTGCTAGAACCAACATATCCACTTAAGCTTTAGAAACATTAATCGTTTTGTTGAAAGTGAACCGAATTTATATAAACTTCCTATAAGCGTTGTTTCTCATAGCGGGTTGACGGTTTATCATAGTTGGGCGGTGTTCTTCGATGTCGAGCTGCCTTGTAGAGCGGGGAGATTCATCCACTAGCAGGGTATCCCAAACTGAGAACGAGTCTGTCGCTTCCATGAGGTAACCCAGGTAACAGTAAACGAATACAAAATGCACCACCGTTGTGGTATCAAACTAGTTTCATGGTCGCAAATCTTCCTTTGAGGCACAATGGCGACGACTGGCCGTTGTGGAGGCGACCAAGGAAAGAATTTGTCCTGGCTGACCTCGGGACTTCAGGAAACCACAATGGCTAAGCCAGTAAAACTCCGAAAAAAAAATTATTTTGGAGCCCTCATAACTAGTGAACGCGAGCCATTCAAGTATCCAAGTTGTCCAAGTATAAGCGCTGTCGGCACCCATCTTTGATTAGTATTTAATAATTCAGGGCCGATTTCATTAGTAAAGTCGGTACAATGTAGTTCTCGGCTGTCGAATTCCATTCTAATCTTATCATAATTCAGTCATAGCAGAACAGTGGCCTGAATATTTTTAGCAACACGGTATCGCCTTGTCGAACTCGTTCCTGTATACCATAACAGTATCACGGTGGATTGGTCAAAATCTGGTTGAGAGGTTCCGTGATTGTTCACGAAGGAAATTCTCTACTGTAAACGGACACTTACGCTTGGCATGAATTTTGTGGCCTGTTTATTTTTGTTGAGTCAAGGACTTTATCTCACATTTTAGTGGAAGTGTAATAAAGCGTCATCGTGTGCATTGACCATAGTTCAATCAGTTTTGTACCCGATTTGATGTCACCATTTCTGTCAAATCTCTGACGAAACCCTGCTTCCTCATAATGCTGCCAATCGTCAAATGTTCTATCAATTTCGTTACAGATAATTCCTGTAAGGAGCTTGTAGATGACAAATAACAAGAAGATTCAGTAACAATTAACGATTTGTAATCCCGCCGACGGGTGATTGCTGTGGCAAAGATCGATAGAAATAGCTGAGAGACATGCGAAACAAAGGACCCGCATGGTGTGGTGGTGAACGCTTTACTCCCCGGAAAGGACAATAGCGCGTTCGTTCCCCACCATAGACACCTGCAGTCCAGAGTTTTGCAAATATCTCAGCAACGTTGTGATATCGTGTAGGTCCTTCTTCTTTTGCAACAGCTCGGTCGTGATTGTTTTTCGTTGTTGGCTAGAAACATTATATTCTGACAGTTTATGTATGAAAAAAAACCCAGATGTTGATAAAGAATTATTTGGGCAAGTAAGCGTGGTCGACGAATAGAGTCAAAGTGGTGAGCGACGCCTCTCCATTGCTCTCTTGGATCTCGCAACTATTCCGCCTAGACTCCGGAGAGTGATAATGCTGTTCTTATAATGTTATACCTTTTTATTTTCTGCCTACTATAATTTCGCGGAAGAGTACTAAGCGAAATGCAACCACAATGTTGCTGAGATATTTGCGAAACTCTGGACCGCAGGTGTCTATAGTGGGAAACGAACGCGCCATTGTCCTTTCCGGGGTAGGCAGTATAGAGTTATAGTAGGCAGAAAATAAAAAGGCATGACAACGTGATTTCAACTACAGCCGCAGCTTAACTGGGTTCTATGCCGATTTGGGCGCCTCAGATCAATCCCGCTGACGGGTGATTGCTGTGGCAAAGATCGATAGAAATAGCTGAGAGACAGGCGAAACAAAGGACCCGCATGGTGTGGTGGTGAACGCGTTACTCCCCGGAAAGGACAATAGCGCGTTCGTTTCCCACCATAGACACCTGCGGTCCAGAGTTTTGCAAATATCTCAGCAACATTGTGGCTGTTCTTATAATTGAAAAAGTCTCGGCGAACGCTGCAAATTCTTTCCTCAGCTATTGCTGTACAACTTCTGAGAACTCTGTTCCGCACCTGTTTTTAGCACTTTTTTTGATCGCTTCTGTGCCCTGCTTTGCAAATTTGGATGTAAGTTGATTGTTCCAACTGTGATTCGCGCAAGTCTACGTTGATTTGTCGGCCAGCGAATTTTTACATAGAAACTTTTTTTTGTTTAAGTCGAAACTTACGCTTTTTTATCATTGTAGTAAGTCTATCCACGATTTAGATTGTATTCCTTGTCAACGTTGTCGACAACGGACCGGATTATCCGTAGAATAAACGGGAAATAACGTTCTTGAATCAGTCAGTACATTCAATATATTCTTCCGAAGAACTGCGCAGTCAGTTCCGCCAATTTGTGAGCCAAAGTCTTCTCCCACTTTTGAGGTATCGTATAAGTCGCTCCAAGACAAGT
Source organism: Angiostrongylus costaricensis (assembly GCA_900624975.1). Lineage (NCBI taxonomy): Eukaryota > Metazoa > Nematoda > Chromadorea > Rhabditida > Metastrongylidae > Angiostrongylus > Angiostrongylus costaricensis. Next base: position 16,023 of record UYYA01001176.1, on the reverse strand, counting down.
AAGAGCTAGAATTTTGACCTATGAAGGATAGATATAAACAGTGCTAATGAGATTCACTAGATTCACAGGATGGGCTTCTCATATTTGTTGCACCAAGTGATACGAATAAATGTCCTGAAGTGTCTGAATCTTGCTTGTGGTTAAGCGAGTTGAGCTATCTGAGCAGCTTTGTTGCGAAAAATATAACAAATCTGAGAGCCTTCTATAATATTACGGAAAGAGTTTTCAAAAAACTCTGCAACAATTTCCTGCCTATTTCAATGTATAGACCTAACCGTAGGCCAAAAAAGTTAAATGCGCCATGGATGGTTGCAGAATAAAGAAAATAGCAACAAGTTTCAAAAGAGGGAAACTAGAAATATGGTAAAAACCTCCGGAACTGACAGGACTCTAACAAGAACAGAAAGCAGAGTGCTAAAACGAGTAAATTACCACTAATTACCAAGACCAAGCAGAATTCAATAAAACACGAAGAACGTCGAGGATACAAACGAAAAAGGACGGAAAACATTTCTTTGGTCTTCGCCAGACAAAGAGCACTGTTGATAGTGCAGCCGATCGTGTGGAACGAATAAATGGAACTGCTATCAATAATACTTTGGAAAAAACAATCAAAGTAACTGACGAGCACGTAAATTTATGTGTATGTCATTTACATAACTGCGAAATGTTTGTGTACGGACGAATCTGTTCTTTCTGATTACATTGATCACAACCACGTCGAGAGGCTTAAGAACTAAATGAGATGATTAATTGAAAAAAGTGTCGTGTTAAAACCCACCTTCCTAGCGAAAATAAAAGCTAGAAGAAAGCTCTCGGCGTTGACGAATCCCTGTGGGATGCGCCATGCATTCGACTTCACTAAGTATCGTTGGAGGTGAATGAATGCATATTTGGCCTTTACAATGATTCGCAGTGACCTACCGATGTGTCGAGCCAGTGTTGCTATCCTCCCAGACAAGTCCGGTACCAATTTGCCAACCTCAGAGAGATGGAAGGTTTGATGGGCCATAGGTGCGGGGATCGATCCCGTGTGTGTGTCGGAGGGCGCCTCCGACCATTGCGCCATACGCACGCTAATATAAATTGCTGAGAGAATGAGGATTAGTAACAACAACATTCAAGCTGATGTGGCCAATATGGATCATGGAATTAGAGGGCAATAAAACAGGAGAAGTTAAGAGTTAAGATAAATGGATTTAAAACAAATTCAACAATGGTCTACTAAACAATGTTTATCAAGAATGAAGAAAAACAGCTGTGATAAGAGAAAGAATACGCTTTAAAATTCTCCGTAGAGAAAAATTTATTCCAAAGGATGCTAGTGACAAACTAATGTCTGGGACGTGGAAAATTAACAATGAAAACAAAACGGTTGACTCAGTGGGACGTTTCGACAAACGTCACCTATTGATTACTACCATAACGAAGAAAAGCTTGTCAGGCAGCCAATTTTTCCTGGTTCTCTCAGACATCGTCTAGTTGTTGCTGTGAATTTTTTGTCACAAAGCGTCACTTGAATGGTTAGCAGTTGATGTTGTGCTATTTCGAATCGTATCTTCTTCACCTAACTCGAGCGCTTCGCGGCGTTGCCAAACAACAACAACAACAACACAGAGCTAATTTCTATGTGATAGAGTCATTCTTGTAGTCCCACTCGTAGCACCATGGCTCTGGGAAAGGCGAAATCGCCGAAACGTCACCCATTGAACGACAACACCATCAACAACAACAACAACTTATACCAACCTCACATCGGCTCAACAACATCAATTTATAAAAGAATATAAATAAATATAAGGACATTCTTTGATAACTACGAGTAACTGTTGGGGAGCATGTGCCGCGGTGATCAGAAATACACACGTGGTCTTTGATTCGATTGCACGTCCCTAGTTCACTGAGTCTTGTATCTCCTCGAGCCTCGTGGCAATAATGGCTTGAAACAATAAAAAAGCTAACTTAGTATGGTATATCGAAGCGTCAAGGCAAGTCATTTTGTAGGACAAATAAGCATTCGATCACCTATACGCTGGACAATGAACCAGGGATCGATCAACGCCGAACGCTAATCCTTTTCTATTTTGGTCCTATTTCAACAATTTAAGTAGTTACTTAGGGGCTCTGAGCTAGAGTAGTTCCAGTGTCGTCAACACAGACATTTGCGTCTGTTGAGTACGCAAACAGAAGGACAGGAAGTGAGGCGGCGAGAGAATGAGAGAGGTTTTCCAACTATTCCACTGTTATATGTTTCAATAGAAAAGCAATACTTGTCAATCTTAAGAGACCCTATGATTTGGTGACTGAAAACATCGTAATAACTCTCTACAAGCCTTAACGAGAAGTACTTACTTCGTTTTTCACAAAAAAATTCATTATATTTTTGTTGAGCAAACATGAGGTGTTTCTTTACACTTCATTGCTATGAAGCCGACGTTTCGGCGGATTTCGCCCTCCTCAGAGCGTGGAAAGGTCAAGTTGGCAGCAATCTACTCAGCCAAACACCTCCACAAGGAGCCACTTCATACCGCCGTAAAAATATAAAGAATTATTTGATCAGTGGGTAGATTTAGACCAACTTGGCCTTTCCAGGCTCTGAGGAAAGCGAATTCCACTGAAACGCTAGCTTCATAGGAATGAAGAGTAAAATAACACCTAATGTTTGCTCAACAGAAATATAAAGAATTACTTGGTCAGTGATGACCTTAATAAAAAATCGGTCGTGTAAATTACAAGAAATTCAATTCTCATGAGTTGTGATTCTTCACATACGAAGCTTCTCCACTGAAATATTAGAAGCATACTGAAAAACCCTGTGTGCTAATCAGCTAATAAAAATGTTGTACATAGATACGATAGAGTGACAGCTGTTTTACACATCCACTGAAAGCTGTCGACCTCAAATGAAAATCATAAATGTTGCCTATGAGCATTTGTGATTTTCAGCTTAAGAAGGGTAAATGATGAAGCATTCGACGCTGATCAATCCCTTGAAGATTTGCCGTGGATCCGGCTTCTTTCGTAGCATTATAGAGCTGGTTGAAGTCATATGTAGCCTTATACAATGAATTTCAATAAGCTACTGACGTATCAAATCAGTATTTTTACGCTCTCCTACGAGTTCGGTATTAATTTATGGACTCCTGCGTGACAGCAAGTTTGGTTGAACTTAGATGCAGGACTGAACCAGGCGCACATGTGTAGTTTAGGCAGCTTTAATCGCTACGTCGCACATACTCTCACATTCTAGTTTACCAGTTGGAAATATAGCAGCGCTCTAAGCTCTTTAACAATCTTGAAGTAAGGAAAACCTCTCGTTTAAAAAAATTGTTTTTATTTAACTCAGAAACTGGCCTTAGCATAACTGAAATTTTAGGAAAACGTTAGCCAAGTGGTTTTCAACTGAATCAAAATCCTACTATAACCCGAAGGAGAGCATGCTAGGCATTTGCTACATCGCTTTTCACAAATTCTCTACTTCATTTTTAAAACGTACTGTAGGATTCAAGTAAAACAACTAAAAACACTGGAACGAAATTCAGGAAGACTGATTGTTTATAAATGAAAACATAGCGCATCGAGGAAAGCAATCGTCAGAAAAACGGAGATTAAAAAGATTAGAAGACTTCAAAAGATTAAAAAGATTAAAAGAATGAAATAGTTTACAGTCAACATTACATAGCTTAAAAGAAGAAATTTGCTAGTAAAACGTCCTGAATGCTTCGACGTCAATAAAGAGATAGAAAGAAGGAAGTTCCGACGAACCCTGTTTGATGACCTGCCAGTTTCGGTCTAAACATCATCCAAATACATCGGCAATCTATCACTTGCCATTCGATCATCCATGTCATTCACTAAAACGGCAATCAACACACGACGACGGAAATCCTTCTCATCGTTGCGCAATGGGAATTGAGGTTTTGCTGACTGACGATGGAGCCACCCACCACAGCCGCCGCCGCCACCTTTCATCGGAGATCGTGTTTGTCAGGCTCTCAGGCAAACAGCACCATCGTTTTCTCATAGATGGTTATTGATTTCCGCATAAACAATCTATTTGAAATAAATATAAAAACAAGTGTAAGGGGAATTTAATGCATTCTTCGATTATTAAGCTTGTTGAGAAGCGACAAGATATTAGGATATCAAAGAAAAAGTGAAAAACTATAGAAATCTCATTCTATCCCATAATTAATTGACAACAGTTCTACGATGACTCACATATGAGCCATCTGCATACATATTTGTGTATATCCATATACACATATGCATATACATATATCTGTCCTTCTACATGATTCGTATCAGTATCTGAAAATCACGCCTGTTTCATCAGATTTTTGCTAAGAGTTTTGCTCTAGCCATTCCATAAAATAACCAGTTCATCGATTTTCTACGATGAGATAACTCTAGGTTGTTTAATATTTTTACTGTAGTTTGTGGTGCCTCGGAAGCATGGCTCCGTCCTCGGATTCACATCGGTCTGATTTGGAGCTGAGTGAACGTCAAGTGTATAGTGGGATTCTTCACGATTGTCATACTTATTACAGAACTACTAGAGTCGAATCAAATATAGCAACACTATGCGACTGTAACAACAAGCAACATCAACCGATTCTGTAGCTGACAGTAGTTGGTTGTGAATTTCCGACATAAGGAGATCAATTTTCACATGCTACCAATCTACTTTCCATTCTATAGAAATGGCAGTACGCGCTTTAACCATACAAAGAAACGATATAATTGTTCTAGGAACAATTACCAATATCTCCACTTTCGTCACCTTATCATCGAACAATGAACGCAAGTATCGTAGAGCTTAGAGGTAGCCCACAATAGTACACGTAGTCCTTGGTTCGATCCTAAGCTTTGAGCGAACCAAGTCCTTCATCACTCCGAGATCGGAAAAATGGTATCAGACCTCCCCGAACAAGACAAGAAGCACCATTCTGCTACATCACCAAAAACCTCCGCAAGTCATTGTATGGATCAAATATGTATTCAACCACCTCTGTGATGATGCGAATTGAATCCAGTGCATTGCGTATCCCTAAGGAGTTTATCAACCCCGTGCGCTCCATCTCCTATCCATTTATCGTCGAATAAACTCGTCTGAAATCGATGCAACTTTAACGACAATGTAAACGACCTGATGTCACCAAAACGTCAATCACGATGACGTCGATTACTTCCGCCGGCAAGAAAAGAAAGTCATTTTAAAGATGTTGATGAGTTAAATTTATTTTCCTACTGTTGAAACAGTTGACCAAAACAAGCAATACTATTTGCTCCACTACTTTTTATTCTATGCTAATGCTATTTATTTACTGTTTACCAGAACGAGGTTCGAGCGGTGTTCTACTTTAAAGGGATTGGCTGGATATGATCTCCGAAGAAGGCGAAAACTTCAAAACGTTAATCGACTAGAAGCATCATGAGATCGTGTAAGCTGAACTATCTAAAATCGCATTGAGTATTTATTTACTTATGTATTCTTTTTCTACAAGCTTACACGAGGTTGACAAATGATGTTTATTTTCGGCTAACGTCTCGACGGTCTCGTCTTGATTAGTGCCGATGATCCGAGTCGATGATCCCAGTTGTATTGATTTATGATGGCGAAGTTAAAAGCAAACAATTATTTGTTGTAATACAAGAGACTAGAATTTTCTTCTTTTGATCATTGTTTTTCCATTATATGAGCATGCCGGTTAAAAAGTGCTGTGTTTAAAATGCTGTTCAAATAATCGGATAGATGACATCATCGCTTTCAAGAAGCGGTAGGAGTTTTACGATAGAGTTCCAAAAGAATGTCATCTGCATGTTTACAATGTGAAGACGAACCTAATGAAAATTTTCAATGATGCTGAGATATTCGCAAAACTCCGGACCGCAGGTGTCTGCGGTGGGGAACGAACGCGCTATTACCATTTTTGGGAGCTAAAGCGTTCACCCCCACACCATGCGGGTCCTTCGTTTCACCTGTCTCTCAACTAGTTTTATCGATCAGTGCTATAAGCAATCACCCGTCAATGGGATTGATCTGAGGAGTCCAAGTTGGCAATGAACCCAGTTGAGCTGAGGCTGTAGTTATAATCACAATTTTAACTTATTATTTACTGCCTGCTCTACTCTATAATGGAAATTTTCGTGCTTATCGCAACAATTGACGATACTTTTGGTGTGGATGTATTGATAACCAGTCTCTCTAGTTTTTTTTAGACTTCATTGACTTCAATTATTTATTGTTAAACGATGAACATGGAACGAGTTTCCGTGTGAGACACATCCACACACATACACACATGTATTTATTTCACGGAGAAGACAGTGGCTAAAGAGAATCAAAGTTCGTCTACTCATTTCTCTATTTTACTTTGCACAGAAAACAGAACGTTCTGGTTGTGTTACGCTGTTGAACAAGGCTAAAGGCGTCGATCAATTCCCTAGGAATTCATCACGTATTCGCCTCCATTCGTAGAGTCGTCGAGGTTACATATTGTGAAATACATATTTGGTCTATTCAGTTACACGGGACGGCCTACCAATTAATGAAACCAGCGTCTTTATCTCCCGACATAAGTATTGTATCACTTTCCGACAACGGAGGCACGGATGACTTTGTCTGCCTGGGGCGCGGTATTAAGTTCCAGGTCATGTGTATTACACAGCATCTCTACCCGCTCCGTCACACGAGCTTGTTACATTTCTGCGTTCTTTAGAGTTTTGTATACTCAATTATTAAAAAATTATTTATTTCGACACTTGGTTAGGTCATTTACACAAGTGGTTGTAATGGTTCCAATGTATCTTTCATTGTTATCATTTCTTTTCCGAGTTCCGGAACAACCAGGCCATAGCTTTTCAACGTAGAATCGCCACAGACAATCGCTGACTATTTGTCATAAAAGTGGATATTGTTGGTTTTTCGATTAAGTTGTTTTCGTAAAAGTTGACAATCATTTCCATGAAAGGTTCACCTGACGTAAAAGCGTTGGGAAGTATGGAATAAAGAAAAGGAGTGTTTAGCTTATCTGCAATTCCAGTATGTAGGACGTTCCATGGTGAAGGCATAAAATACCACTCTAGAGCAAGGATGTCCTACTTACAGAGGTGCCACTCAATAATATGAGCAGTGCCCTAGTTGGACTTCACCTCGATAAGGCTAGACCTCCCATTTTTCGTGGATTATGAAGTTGGTAACAGACTAGTTTCGAAAACTCCTTCCAATCTACAAAGGCTGGTGTCCGATTGTAGTCAAAGCATAAAAACGTCCAAGCACGGCTATCACGAGATTCGAGCAAAAACCTACTCGACAAGCTTTTAAGGACATTTAAAATTTTTCAGAGCTGCGTACTTATACAAAATTCTAGAAATCTTCTTGGTTGATAGATGTAAGGAAAATAATCGAACGAAAGAAGTGCTCTGATCCGCGCAATATGTGACATCGAATCTCGTTAAATAAAACAAGCGATAAATAACTTAACAATTTAAAATAATTCAGTCTCAAACTTCAGGAACTAACAAAAAAAAACTCGAAAGATTCATAACAGAGAAAAATAACGCGTGTAAGCAATAAACACTGCCACGAATACCAACTAGTCGCTCCACTAAAGGAAATTGCCGTCCATACCGACGAAACGAACGTGGTCCTTGAAACAGATCAGTTTCACTGGCAGTATTCCCGCATTATCTCTAGCTTCTGAGCCTGGTAAAAGAAGATGGCAACTGGCGACTTGCCTTCGTTGACGTCTGTCACAAACATCACCAGTCTGGGCGGCTGTCTATATGACGTACACATATATCGGCCGGCAATATCCTCGCTCATTACAGAGATCACTTGATGTTTGACTTCGTAAACAAGACTACAGCTATCTATCTATCTATCTATCTATATATATATATATATACATATATATATATATATATATAGTTCCTAGAACCAACTTTATATTAACCTCGGCATTGGAATATGTATGCGTCGTTTTCTTGTTCAACAATCGTCGAGGTTTTCAAACAGCATACATTTACTTCCATAGAAAAACACAAAACAATACAACACTAGCTGACGTTTCGGCAGTAATGGCTTTTTCAGAGCCGCTTTTTAAGTGACTTCCAATGATATATATATATATATCTATTTATATATATATAAATATATAAATATATATATAGCCGCAAAATGCTCCGAAGTTTGACGAGATTTCACACAAGCTAATTCCACTTTTGAGAAAGAAATCTTCAAGCTAAAATAGTCGATAAAGTTTTTCATATACGTAGAGGATTGATGGGAATGAAAATGGGAGTGACAATCGATGTTCGGCGGCTACACCATCATCGCTTTGCTGATGACATCGCTCTTGTTACACGAAGCATTAGCCAGGCACAACAAGTGCTAGTGGACTTTGGTAACAATTATGGAATACTGATCTTCGAGTAAGCCTCACAAAAACGGTGCTTATGAAGAACGGATTGGTTTCGTATGTCACATTCATTCTCAACAAAATAAAAGTCTCCGAATTCTCCAGCTACGTCCATCTAGGTGGGGAAGATTGCGTTTTGAACGACTTAGCCCCAGAGTTGAACAGGTGAAAGCAAAAGACTGGAAGAGCTTTTCAGAAAACCGGCATCTAGTGCGAAGAACAAAGAGCGCCCGAGTTCTTCCTTCTTAGACGTATGTTTCAGAAATCCGGTTATAAGTATGATGAAAGATCACTCAGTATCTCGTATCACGCAAGTGAGGTAAGGTTCCGAAAGTCCGAATTACGTCAACGATCAGCAAACAAAAGTGCTGTTCTACATGCCAAATTGTCGAAAATAAGGTGGACGGGGCACATGGTCTATGTGAACGACAACGGATTGAGAAGAGCCGTTAGCGCCCGGATTCATGGGGATGTCAAACGCACTGCAAGAACGCCATCGAGAGGGCGAAAACCCTAGTGGAATAATATGATCTTCAACAATTTCCTAGAGCGTGCACTCTTGCACGTGACAAGAAGAAAAGAAATGTTCACTAGTGCCTGTGCAAGTGACTTGACGATCAAAGGGTAGGAACGTGATGCACGTAACAGGATTGATAAATGAGTTCATACTTGATAAAGAATAAAGAGTTCGAAGTTGGTCAGTCCTGTAAGGATGCGCCGTTCATTTCATTCCATTCGTAGTTGAGACTGAGTTATGTACTATAGCTGGTCTATACAATTACTTGCACTATTTAGTAGAATACCAAGTCACTTCTTACCCTCCCATGTAGGTCCGACAGTCATATGCAGCTCCCAGACGGATGGATGGACTCGTTTCGCGAAGGATCGAGATCGAACCACCCACGATCGCGTGGAAACAGCTAATCACAAGCCTATTAGTTCTGGGTTACAGATTCGTAAGGAGTTCATGCCATAAACCATTGGGATTAATGACTAGTAATGTGGACACCGTGAATGCACTATGAGGTCTTTTACGAGTATGGAAAAGCGGGAAACAATGATATTGTTTCGAAAGTTCTTCCACTTGGTTTTTTTTCATTTTTCAACGCACGATAACAGTAATTTTTCCTTGATCTGTGTGAGCCAACATATCAAGGCCAAGCACTGGAAAATGTTTCAAGCGGTTAAAACAGCAACTTAAAAAAGTGAGAGGCAAACAAAGTGACGAACGAGGTGATCAATAAATCCTGACAATGCTAACGAATATGCAGTGCTTACGATCCTTTTTGCGTAACAAATCTTGATCGTTCTGCAGACTAAGGCTGTATGCGTTCTTTTAGACAAGAAGACTTCTGCCAGTATAATGCATATGGTAAATGAAAACTTGTGTACATTCTACAAAAACCTTTAGGGATTCTTAACAATAAAAACAACAGAAAAAATCACTATAAAAGGATAAATGATAAAGCCCTTGGCGTTGATCAATCCGTGAGAGAGGCGCCAAGCATTCGACTTCATTAAGCATCGTTGTAGGTCATTGAATGCATATCTGGTCTTTGCAATGACTCGGTGTTGCCTGCCGATGTATCGAGCCAGTGCTCCTATCCTCTCAGATAAGTCTAGTACCAATTTACCGAGCCCAGAGGGATGGAAGGCTTGGTAGGCCATGGGCACTGGGATCTGTTCCACGTGTGTGTTGCAGAGCGCCTCTAGCCAGCGCGACACACGCGCCCCAAAACTGTGGAAAAGAAAATAACTGTATCAAAAATAAATATCGGATGCATTGAAATAGGAGCAAGTACGTCGACGAAAGACGCCTGGTTGAAGGCCAGCAAGCGGAAAGCATCAAATGCACCTAACTGCTAAGGCGGCCAGAGTTGGCACACACATAAATTCAGAGTTGACATTCAAATGGTACCATAAAGTGTAGAAAATGATCAAAATCATTGAAAAACTAGTCGATTGTTATTCAAATTTTTATAGCCATGGCTGCACTGTCGTTTATGAGTTTAGCATAGGTAAAAGATAAAGCGTTCAGTGTTGGTCAATCCTGTTGCTCTAACCATTGACCCCAGTATGCATCGTTAAAGCGATTGAATACATATTAGACTTATTCAGTGCCAACCAGAGCCATGCTTTCGACTCCATTACGCATCGCAGAGGTGACTGAATGCGCATTTGCCTTCAGGAACGACTTAGGAGGACGTAGCGCTTTATCACGTGAAGGCGTCCATATGTGCTTCCAGACCAAGCTAGCAATTCCTAACCCTCAATGGATCTTGGAATTTTTGCACAAGGGCTTTGTTAAATTATGGCACGGAATCGAACCAACGACTACATATGTACAGCAGCGCACCTCTAACCATTGTTTTAAGAGAGCCCTCAGAACTTAGCTCACCTATATTCATTCTATTACATTTTACAGTAAAAAAAACTTTTTTTATAGAAGTAAATGTATGCTGTTTAAAAACCTCGCGATTGCTGAACAAGAAAACGGCACATTCATATTCCAATGCCGATTTTAAGAGAAAGTCGATCCTGGGAACTAAAAACTTCTCTGTTGGATGGAAATTTTCGAACTTATCGGTAGCAGCGTTACATTAGATAAAAATCATGGTGAGTAAATACTTTAAGCAGGACATTCGATAATTTCCAAGACATACTCAAGGAATTTAAATTGCAATGCATAAAACTAAATTTTACACGTAAATTTTGGTGTAACCAGTGTGAATTTCCGTATACATTGCTTCGGTACTGGCTGAATCAAACAAAAAGGTGACTTGAGCTATTAATCCTATAACTAGTGCAGTTTGAGCTATTAATCCTATAACTAGTGCAGATTTCTTAAAATTCATTCTATTTTCTGAGACTAGATTTTGGAGTGTTACTGACTGAGATACGTTCTATTCTCTTCCTGCTACCCGCTGTACCAAAGTCATTACAAGCTGCTTGATTCAACGACCGTAATTTGTTGTGGACCCCAAAGTGTCTGATCACACAGCGGATACATTTGTTTAGATTGTTCAGTCTACACAGAGTTGACATAGAACTTTTATTCGCCTAACGTTTCGACGTCTTCGCCTTCCTCAGAGTCGATGATCCACAGCCTCTCATAACCTCGACATGGGCTCTTCGTCACCGTATCAAGTCGAAACTTCCTCATTCGAGGGCCGCTCGAATGAGGCAATTTCACCTGGTGATGCTTTTTTATACAAGATGGTTTTTCAAATGCTCTGGATAGTGGTGCCGAGATATTTACAAAACTCCGGACTCCAGGTGTCTGCGGTGAGGACCGAACACGTTGTTACCCTTTCAGGGGCTAGCATGTTCGCCACCATACCATGCGGGTCCGTCGTTTCTCCTGTCTTTCAGTTCGTTTTTTATCCATTTGTGCCATCAATAATCACTCGTCAACGGAATTATTTAAGGGGTTATACCGTGGATATTTTCAACTTCGGCAAAAACAATAGGAAAATCCATGAACAATTTTGTAATTTCATTGAATCTTGCTTTTATTCGATGTCACGATTATGACTGAAAATAAGCACTAAGTGACAAAAGTGAATTAACGTAAGATAAGGGGACAACAACCAACAACACCAACAACAACGAGAACGACAACGAAGACCTCTACCAACCTTGCATCAGCTAAAGAAGATCAGTTTATAAGTTTATATCAATAAATAAGACAAGGTGAATTAATTGAGTGATCTTAAAAGATGCTGCTGCTGAGTGCTCACAGCACAGATCAAAAAACTGAGTAAGAGCGAGGACTCAGCGAAATACAAGGCAAAGAAAGAACGATATAGATTTGCAGTGAATGGAACAGGGCTGAAAAATCACATCGATCATGCATTCACCAAATTGAGCACTTGTCCATTCTCTTACCAATAAACATACATACAAACACGGTTCCAGCCTACAAGGACCTCTAAGTATGCACTACGCACCATGTCAAGTGGACGTTTTGAAGAAGATTGTGCCGAGAAATTCCGAAGTATCTCACCCGTATCACCTGTAGTCCCGTTGATCGTCGAGTGACTGGAGCGGGCGCCAGTAAATCTTCCATTTTTCCCTGTCGCGTGCAAGAGTAGTCCAGTGGGTTTTGCTCGCTCTAGGCACTCGGCGAGCGTCATATCTTTCTTCAAGGCTCTTTGTGAACAACTCTGACCATCGGCTTGGTGGTCTTCTTGCAGTACGTTTAACATCCTGAGGAATCCAGTCACTGACGGCTCTTGTCCATCGGTTGTCATTCATAAGCATTTCGTGTCCGGCCCACTTTATCTTCAACTGTTTGGCGTACAGAACGGCATCTTTGATTTTTGATCGTTGACGCAGATCGGAGCTTCGGATTCCATCCTTTACTTGTGTAAAATGAGATACTCCTAGCATCGTTCTTTCGACTGCGCGTTCAATAAGCTCTTACCTGCCCGGACCTGGTGCTGTTCGATTTTTCACCGACGAAATGGCATCTCGGATTTCAGAAGGGAGAACCGGTGGTACAACATATCCAACCTCTTTTATTTCATGTGACGGAAGGTGGACGTGGCTATCGAAGAGATCCGAGTGGTATTCGTAAATGATTTTCGCGATTGCCTTTTTTTCCTTTTCGCGAGAAATGGAATCTTGTACGAAGGAGACGATGGTCTGATCCTGCGTATCCGAAGTATTTAGATATGACAAATCTCATTGCCAAACGAAACACCGATTTTCCTCTTACTTTCAAGCCAACTCCTATCGGCGAGCCTTTCAGTCAATATCAGGAAAATTTGTTGTGATCTGTGAAATTCAGTGACGACTCTGATCGCTCTTTGACACAGTGCCTTACAGCAACTGTGTGGTAAACGCACCCTTTCCAAGAGCTAGTTGTTGCTGTCGCATGCAATATCTGCGTTGCCAACAACACCTCAAATTTCCCATTAGAATTCTTAAGGCAACATCCCATCTAATGGTTTTTGCATCATATGGACTGCTTCTCCTGGAAAGTAGATAAATTTTCATGAATAAACAATCATTTTCTCTTCCTTTCGTTTACAGAAACTGTGGGGGAGTATAATTTTCCAGGAAATCGCGTATCATCCTGAGAAAGAAGTCATGTAACGAGCTATATTTAAAAACTTGTCTTTTTTGTACTATTTATTTTTTCTTTCTTCTTTCATCTAAGAAAGAAATGCCCGATATCTATTGACATTGTTGCTTTTTGTGAAAATGAATAATTGTTCTTTTTTTCCCTCATACTCTTGACGCTGCAAAAATGACAAACGTACCTTTTGTCTGTAAACGAGCATTACAAATATTCAAACAAGATATTGGGGGTAGACTAAAATTATTGCTCTTACATTCTCCAGTTTTTTTCTTTTTTTTTGGGAACGAAATCACAAACATTAGGTGATAGCTCGTTGCACAACGCCCACCTACATCACTGGTGACAAACGAGAGGTCGTTTTCAGTACTAGAATGATAGAGGAGATAGTATGATACGCTGTCTCGACGAACACGATATACCAACGGACAACTTATCGGGCTTCCTAAAAACGGACATGACACTTATTTGACTTGTATGGACGGAACCACGAACCGCCTTAGATGTAGTTTCCAGTCACCTGATCAATGAACTTTTGGCCAACTTGATTGGCAAAACGCAATCCGCATTCTGAGAGCTTTACCACACATTTCGTAGGAATACACTCTTGAAGAGGAGAGTAAGATCTCAGTACGATCTTTGAGAGACCAGAGCTTATAGCTCGGTTCTGTAAGGTACGCGTTCGTCACTTTTTAATGTCGATAGCCGCTATCTGCCACCAAAATCGCATTACTTAACCCAAATATTACCCGGCTCAACAACAGCGAGTTTCATATACTACATTATATATCCTTATATGGAACACCCAAGAGGCGGGTAGCCTAGTAGTGATGATGGGATTATCATGAGGACAGGGTAGGTTCAATCGCATCCAAGGTTCACCAAGCCTCTCATCCTTTTCGGGCGGGAACTTGTTATCAGACTTATTCGAAAAAAGCTGCTATTCTGCAATCCAAGGAGTGACACTTTAACTCGGCTATCTAAGGGCTCCAGGGAAAATCGATTCGACACGGCATTAAACGATATTCATAACGAAAGGAAAATCCTCAAGCAGCAGCCAAAGCGACACAAAAACTTGGAGGACCTTGACGGATGATGGATGCCAGGAATCAACCAAATGTGAGAAATGCTGGGATGAGCACAGTAAATGCAAAAAAGACGGGTTCCGTAAAAAATAAAGAAATAAAAAAATGAAACAGCATCGACGACATTTAATAATACAAAATGACAAGTTCTTCAGTAATCGGCTTTATCCTTATTGCCGAGCTGTTGCAAAAAACATGCACACTTCCTTTTTTGTTCAAATGTTTAAAGCAAGCCAGTGCTCTTTCAACAGAGCAATAACGTTATCCTAGTGCTTTAGCAATTTTTTGCAAACTCCTTCATAAAAACCGCTTCTTCAACATGAAAATGAAAAAGTACCCAAGACTGAGACTCGAAAAATGTCCTCGCTGATTTTGAAGGGCAAAAAGTGGCAGAAACCGGAACCACAATATTAACTTTTCATTTGCTGTCTACTATAATTTTTTATGGCAGGATATTAGCGAAATGCAAAAACAATGATGCCGAGATATTTGCAAAACACCGGACCGCAGGTGTCTGCGGTGGGGAACGAACGCGCTATTACCCTTTCCGGGGGCTAGCGCGTTCACCACCATACCATGTGGGTACTTCGTCTAGCCTGTCTCTCAGCCAGTTCTACTGATCAGTGACGTAGTTCCGCAAATATCTCAACTCCTTTGTTCAAATATTTCTCTTATCTGTTTTAAGCATTGATATCTAAAAACATTATATTCGTTTTCCTAGATTTTGGTGTCATTAGTTCTTCCATGATGTGCTTGAAATCCCAAAGGACGTATTCGCATAAAATATCCACCTGTCCACTCTTATTTTTCAAAATCTCGATGCATTCGAAAGCGTCTCTAATCATAATCGCCCACGTAGATAGGAACTTCATATTTACACTTTGCCTTGCCTAATACGTGACGCTTTTTTCACCACTCTCCTGACAACTCATTCGATCCGAATAATTCTGTTCACGTAGCACCCAGATTTTCGAGACATACGTTAACGCAGGAAGAACTGCAGAGTGGAAATTGCATGCACGAAACCGGTTACTTTTTTACGTTCTCACTATATGCTCAATGTTTTTTCAAGTCTTCGAGTTATTCTGTTCAGCTGCTCAACCTGGAACTAATTCGCTTCTCTCGGTAAATTGACTTTTCGAATAAGGTGCATATAGCATAATTGTCCGTACATAACCATTCGGTTGAGGCTGTATGCGGTACCACAAACGAATCCGTTTCTCATTCACGTCACTTTATTGAGATTCAATCGCAAGCCAATTTTTCACAAACGCAGCTGAAATCCGGCAGTATTCGTTGCAACTGGATAATACTCGATGTCATAAAAATGATGTCATCATGAAAGCGAAGAAATCGCAGATGGCCATCGACTTTCGCTCAAATGTTATCCCGTTCGTGTTTTCCGCAATGAGTCATCAAAACTGGTTGTAAA
>UYYA01001175.1:0-19943 GCA_900624975.1 Angiostrongylus costaricensis | reverse complement strand
CCTCGCGTTTGCTCAACAAAAATACGAAGAAAATCACTTGATCAATGCCGAGGTTAATAGAAAGTCGGTCGTGGCAGTTTACCCAAGGATCTGTTCTGACAGACAACTGACAACTCCTGTTAATTTCATTTTGTTGAAAGGCATCATCATGCACTGACGGATACACCTGGAATAATTCTCTTGATAATGTGTTTTTCAGCAACGGTCATAATTCCAATCAGTTACGAAGCGTCCAAGTTTCAAATGATAACATTAATGTAGAAACCCAACGGACTCAGAGAGCTAGGTGCGAACACGGGTGGTTCCACTGGACCCTCAAAGCATTAGGAGATCCCCTACCCTGCTCGCTTCCTACTACTCAGCTTTGAATAGCCTCATTCATCACAATGTCATTCCAAACTGAGCACACACATCTGGAACATCCAACGATTTTAATTCCGCTGATTGTATATGTAGCATCAAAAGCCAGTGGGTCACAAGAATGGTCTTGTTTTGGTTTAATCAACTTTTTTTGGCCTCCTAAGAACGATTTCTCCACGGAACCGAAAAATTAATAAGTTCCGGTCAAGAACATTCATTCGTTTTCCCACAATTTATCCGATAGTAGTGCTTTAAGGATTTCGCGGAATGTTTTCATGTTGCCAAATTCTAACCTTAAGTACTATTTCTTTCTTTTCTTTTGTAAATTTTTTTTCTTTTTTTCAGAATGGTTGTCGTTCAACCAACGCCCTGCCACTTCTACTGAAGGAAACAAGTGTAGAATGCCTATGGAAGCAAACTGGTAAAGGAAGGTAAACTCGAGGCTGACGTTGAGATCGCTGTCTATGAACTTCACACATATATACATGTTAACTTACTTCTTTGGATACTTGGATGGCCCGTCTTCACTGGTTGTGTGGGCCACAGTAGAATCTCCATTCTTCGGAGATTTTCTGGTTTGGCCATTGTGGTTCCCTGAAGTCCCGTTGATAGCCTGGCCAAAATCTGTCACAGGTCATCGCCGCAACAGACAGTCGCCGCACTTGTGAATCGGAGAGAAATGTGCCACCATACGACTAGTTTGAAACCTGGACGGTGGTCGATTCTGGTACTGGTTCACTCTTAGCTCAGCATGCAGATAGAAACGCCGGACTCCTTTTCAGCTTGGGAGACCCTGCTAGTGGGATGAATTTCCCCCACTGTACATCGCAGCCCGAAACCGTGGAACATCTCCCAACCACGATGAGGCGCTAAGTCGTTGGGAGGAATACACATATTTATGCAAGGAAATTTGAAGAAAGTAATGCTCACCTGGCCAATCGAATCAATTATCACACTCTCAAATGGATAAGAACGGCAGCCATTTGAAAGACAGGACAAAGGAGCAATCTGAACACTGCTAAATCAACTAAATTGGCCAAAGGAACAACTGCTGTGCACATTCGACTAGGATTATTGCAGTAGTGATGGAGGCGAAACCGCCAAAACGATAACCGTAATAAAGATTCATAACAACCTCATGCAAACCCATCAATAAGCCAATACATCAACTGCAGTACTACTAGGAAAAAATCCACCATAAGACTGGTACCTGTTGTTCAGAAATTCTCAGCTGGAAGTACGATCGAACACAGTCCTTGCAGAAGATGTGATTGCACGGAGAAAATTTTATGCATTCAAATCCTTGTTTAATATCATAACAAACCTGAACAAGACAATATAATGTGCTGTCTTAAAATATGTGTTTATAAGTAGCAAATTGAACTGCATCTAGGGCGGACTTTGGCCTAGGCTGACCTCGGATTCCAGTGAGCCACAATGGCTTAGCCAGTAAGTCTATGTAAGTAAGTAAATTAAACTGAATTATGGTGGGCGATTCTGATGACCATGTTCAAGATTCCCAATATGTACGTAAATAATAAACGTAGATTTATCGTTACTACTCAAAGATCTACCACTACCTATCCACTTCTAAAATTGTTTTACACCTCGTCGGAGTTGCCTGGATTGCTGGGCATCAGAATGAAATGTACAGCAAAGGGTTCATCTTCTCAGAACGGTCTCCCAAACTCAGGAGTTCGACATTTCTCTTCGGAAATCCTGTTAGAAGTGAAAAAAAACCGCGGAAAAGCCGGTGGGATATCCGCAGCTACATTTTTGATAAAGAGAGTGAAAATGAAAGTGAGATATGAGGCTCTTCATGTCCCCAGAACTAGGAGAAAAAAGTGAATAGCGCTGACGACCTACAAGAGTGATTGCAGACTTAACTGATGTCAATTCTGTTTTTCGATGACGAAAAGAATTAAGAGAATTGATGAGTAAATGGCAAGGACGAAAAGCAAAATAAGAGTCATTCAACACCAAACTCTATCGTTTTCACATAAAAGGGTCTCCAACATTGTAGGGGGACGGTTTCTAGGTGTAAACTCAGAGGCACTTTGATCCTCACCTAATCACTGCCAAAAAACCGATGTAGGCGCCGATAATGTTGTTCACTTCGTTCGATGATCCCCGGAGACTAAAGCGCTTTCCTTGCGTATACGTAGCAGCGGTAAAATTCACGGAGAGCTTAACACTTTTGCATTAACTTTGCAGCACACTGCAAATCTTCAGAAGAGGCGCGTGTGACGCAGTTGTCATAGATGTTCTGTACTACAAACAGAGCCGTTGGTCTGATCTCGCATCTCAGGCAAACTATATCCTTCATGCCAGGGAAAACAGCAGAATTGTTAGACTTTGTAAGAGGATAAAAATAGTGACTTGAAAAATCATTAGCCCACCAAAAGTTATAGTTTGGACCAAACATGTATTCAACCATATCCAGGATGCTTAACGAAGTGGAAGGCATAAAGCATCTCTAAGAAACTTTTCAGTCCCAAGTACCTTTTTCCACTTATAATTTTACTTTGCAAGAACATTCCAACCTTGGAGAGTATCGGGATAAGAAGCGCATTGTAATGAAGCATGTGACCAGACGGTTAGACTTTTCCAAGATGGTGCTCTTCGGGCCTACATTCGAAAAAAAAAAGCGTTGCTCAAGGTCTTCACGCTAGAAAACACCTTCAATTACTACTCTGATTAACATCGCCTAAGAGTAAATCCGCTTTTGGCACCTCGATAGTTGTCATCTACAATGAGCCATCGAAAGGAGTTTAGAAAGCCGACGATTTTCATAAACAGCTGCTTCAAAATAGACACAAACAAGGCACAAATTTGCAGTTTCATCTCCATGACTCGTTTTAAGGACGTTAAGAAAAAAGTAAACTATCAAAGTAAGCCAGCCGACCTGAAGAGGTGGTTATGTTTTGTAATGGTGATAGTGAACGCTAGAAATATTTTAGACCTCACCTCACACTCATGGCAATGGGAATTGAACCATTTCGTCTGGTATTCCTCACATGAATCACGAACGATTTTTAAAAAGGCTGCACCAGAAAAACCCTAAATAATCTGCACTAGAAGAACAGACTACTTTCCCTATCGAATACGTTTAGTAGTAACTAAATAGGTTGTAAGCTTAGTAATTAGAAAATATTCCAAGATCCATAAGTAAAAAACCGTAAGCTTATAGCGAAAAAGTGGTGAGGGGTAGCGTGGATAATTTCCAAGAAACGGTATCGTCTTGTTAAACCACTTTCACACATCAATGAAGAAATTCCGCCTATGAATTTGGTACACAGATCTGAAAGATTTTTGTTTTCAGAGTAAGGATGTTCTGAGTGTCCACTAATCACTTTTATCGCATTAAAGTGTAAGGCCGAAGTTGGTAAAAGTTTCCTTGGAAGAGAAAGCGGTTTCTCACAGTCTCGCGATGCTTTGGTAGGTTCCTTTATCATGTAAATATGATCTCTAATTGCTGAATTCTTTTCGAAAGCCTGCTTATTCGCACGCCTGCCTTTCATCCAACATTCCATCAATTCTACCGACGACAATTGGTCAAAAGAAAAAAATTGTAAGGCAGATATTAAGACTGGATGGTAGTGCCAATGTTGTATGGGTATCTGACCGCCGTGCTGGCCTTCCACCAATTTGGAGCCTTGCCCTGTGAAAGGTTAGATGTAGGATGGCTGTAAACTCTCTAGATGTTAGAGTGAAATCTTACCCGGTCAAAGTGCTGCACAGTTCTGCACCGACAATACAAATTTTCAGATTTCCTAAAGGAGAAAAATTGGAGCTACCTATCCTACTCGACATAATACAGAAGTAGGTATACTTGACTTCAAAAAATTTTAGGTAAAATCTGTAGATCACTTTCACCAGCCCCTTTCTTGAATCAGTGAGTGTTCCGTATAGAAACTGGAAAGTTGCCATCATAGTTCCGTGATTTGACCAAGTTTAGGTAAGTGTTGCGGATGCTTGTGTGAATCCAGTTCTGATTCCCTCTCATTAAAATCCTTCCCGCTTCCTCGTAGAGTTTACAGTCTCAGATGCAAGCTGGTGATTGTCTATGGGATGTACAACCCCACGTTGGAGTATGATCTTCATGGCTTCTGCTTGTTGACAATCAATCGGTTTTTCAGAACTATAGCAATGTTGAATAGGTCGGTCGCTTTCCTTAAAAACGCTGTCCATACCGGTGTCTTCCTCTAATTCTTCAATTTTCCGAGTTTCTTTCATTTCTGCGAAGGAAGGAAAAATAAAGACTGTGTGAAGAAGACGATGATCCGATACATGCACAAAATTTTAAGAGAACTACGGCACCCATTAGGCAAAAGCTTCTATTTACTGTGAAGCGGTCCATTCACCACTGGAAGCCTACCATGGCTGACCTTGAGAGTGGAACCATGGGATCATGAGTCACCATGAGTGCTTTTGTTCATCGTGAAAAACCCATAGTTGTAATATTACTTACACTACTATTCGTGATCCCAATGTAAAGCTCTCCATGCTCCTCTCAAAACCGACTTCGGCGTTTTGTTCCCAATGTTAATCTTGTACAAAATATTATCCTTCTCACAAAACTTGATCTAGTCCTCTACGTTGAAATCCTCAGCTTTTTCCTTGTCAAAACTTAGTGTAAAGAGCTGAGCGATAACGATGTAAAATAAGCACTTGTCGACAATTTTTCAAAAGCAAACCTTCAATTTAAGGTTCACCTATTCAAAGGAATCGAGGCCTATCGCAAAACAAGAACACCAATGCAGCCGAATCCTCTACTATGGCATATTCAGAGGACCACATTTTCTGCGGTATCATGTACTGTGCCTAATGAACGATGCTTTCTTGTGCTGATCTATCCCATTACGTCGTACTTAATGATTATAGTCTGCATCCTATCTTTCCAAATGCCTATATTCTAACCCTGAATGGAAAGTGCAGATCGGGGTACAGAATGCGGAGCTATAGACCGTCGCCACTATCCTTTTCCAACTAAAAGGATCTAGAATGGCCTTGAAATAGCTTGGAATGACAATTTATTACCAGTTTCGTTGTTTTTTAAAACGACTTCAAAGCGTGTGTAATTTAAACGTCGTAGTGAAGAACATCCTAATGTGAGTTCTAGACATACACTAATCCAGCGTAATGAACAGAACATCAATAGATTTATTACACTTTTCGTAAATACGCAGATTTCCCGTCTTGCCGTAGGATTCGTTGTCATGTAACGAATAGCTACGGAGGTGGGAACACCTGTGCATTGAGTCGTTTAATTCTAGTATTGCGGACTTAGACTGTTTTTAGTAATCGGAGCTGATTTAGATCGCAAGGAAGCCTCCTCGCCTACGACTAGGATTCTTCAGGTCCGGTAGCGATTCCTGGGAACAGATTTTATAACTGATCGGTCGTGGACGATATTAAAAACTAAACGCCTTGGATATTACATCGTATATTATTCAAATTCCTCCCAACGGTTTATCGCGTAACCGTGGTTGTGAGGTGTTCTTGGGTGTCGAGCTGCGATATACAACGGGGAATCATCCGCTGGCAGGGTCTCCCAAGATGAGAAAGAATCCGACATTTCCATCTGGAAGCCCAACCAAGAGTGAAGCAATACCAGGATCCACCGCCGTCCTAGTATCAAACTTGTCGCGTGGTGGCAAATCTCCCCTGATCCACAAGGATGGATACAGCCTGTGGTGGTGAAGACCTGGGGCAGACCTTGGCCAGGCTGACCTCAGGACTCCAGACAACCACAAAGGCTAAGGCAGCAAAACTCCAAAAAGAAGAAATTATTCTGGAGCCCACACAACCAGTGAAGACGGGACATCCAAGTATCCAAGTAAGTAGTCAAAGAACTAAGGCAAGCTGCGGAACGGCATTAAATCACCGAAAAAGGCAAAACACCAGCATAACTCACACATTGGATACTGTAGGGATTATCGTCGAGACATATCTCACTTATTTCGCTTCTTCGACAAAGCTCCTTTATGCTTTCACAGGCCAAGAAAAGCAACGGAAATCCAACGTTTTCGCGTATTACTTCATCCAATTCGTGACGAATTTCGGTAATCTAAATCAAAATTTTCACCAATGGTTTCATCTTCACTTGCTCAATTTTTTTCCTACTTCCTTCTACTTTCTTCTATTCTTTCGCGTCTTCAATATTTGTAAATTCGCTCCTTATTAGTCAAAGTTTCTTACCCACTGACTGGATAACCAGGAACACTCAATGTCGAATTGCGCCGATTTCATTGGATAATCGACTGGTAGCTGATATATCAGCTGAACCGGTGACAGGTAGTTCGTCTCGAAATGTTTTTTACCTGAAACACTTCTGACGATGGAAGTTCAGTTACATTAAACAACCACACCCCGAATCGCACCCAACACCTTTGTAAACTACGGTCACCTTCAGAAGTCGTGACGAACAGTGTAATAGGAGTCTCGTTTGGTTCCAATTCTACTGTGATTCGTCCTCTAAGCAGTTCGCCGGTCCGATCAACTGTTAGCAAATTCTCTCCCAAACAATTAGCCACTGCTTCAAGCTCATCCTCTTGAATTTGACGGGAGGATGTCATAATAACATGACAGCCTTTTTAACAATTAAAACTAAAATGTTAAAATTTACTAAGAAAACGATGCAGAGATACGAATAAACAACTCCGAAATGCGATCCTACTCTCATTTAATGAGGAATAACGAAAAAATGAAGCAATACATTATAATTCCGATATCAAAACATTTACAACAATATGCGTTTATTTCAATGCATATGTGGCGAAAACTTGTCATCCTTCAAACATAGTTCAGCCCATAGTCGTTTTTAATTATTTAAAAATATACCGCTAAAATCAAGAAATCTTTGCCAACCAAGTATAAATTCGGTTGTTATCGAAGTAGACCACATTATAGTAAAACGACGATTTCGTCTAACGGATGTCGCCGTTGCCCTTAAATTCTGCATGGAACCAGAACATCGCCTCGTTCGTGCAAAGTTACAATTCCTGCGGAAAGTAGAAAAAGCCGCTTCATTCATTTAAAAAAGAAGTCCCAAAACCACCAGAAACTAGGATTTATTAAGCTCATTGGTCGGCTGCTGTGAAGATTTCGTTCTTGATAAAATCGACAAAGAATGCGACCAGCTTATCCAACATCTTCATGTTAGCACTGTGAAAGCTGACAGTTCGAAATTCAACAAGCGACGTCTGTTTCCAGAAACGGCGGAGCTGCTCCGCTAGTGTGGAATCGTACGAGCTACACGTAAACCCCAACTCATGTCAGAACTCAAAAAACAATGCAGACAGGCGACGAAAGACCTTAAAAAGAAAACAGCAGCAGTTTCAATCCAAGCTGCAGAGGATGGTAAGAGCATTCCCTAATCACATCGAAGCTTCCCCAATTACAAACCAAGATGATTGCACTCCAACGCCCAGACGGAAGCTGCAGCTGTCAGAAAAGCAATGGAGAAAATCACTCACAGTTATTACTCGGATCTCTTTAGTAGCCACGTCCTCCTATCCTCGGGTGATGTAAAGAAGGGTAGATTTGTCGTCTCACCGATTGTCCCCTCCGAAATCCCACATGCAATTTCATTGGTGAAAAGTCGAACGGCACCAGGTCTAGAGGTCAAGAACCTTTCGCCATTCTTCACAAACACACTGGCTCAGCTGTTCATATGTTACGTCCTGACCGCAAGCAAGATTCCTACTCAAAGGAAGACCAGTAGGACCGTGTTATTGCTAGAAAAGCTTGACCTCCATGATATCGGCAACTATTGCCCGATCAGCTTGCTGTCTGTAGTTTGCAAACTTTTCATTCGAGTAATCCTAAACAGGATTGACAGAACACTGGACGAAGAACAGCCAAGTGAGCAAGCATGGTTTCGAAAAGATTCAGCACGACAGACCACACCCACACTATAACAAGACTAATTGAAGTGTCGCAAGAGTACAAGACACCGTTCTGTGTCACTGAATATGACATGGTATGATATGATATGATATATGATTCAATTGGGATAGAAGCAGTCATGGAAACCGTTGATAGTTATAGAGTCCTTGCTCAGTATACAAAGATTTCTCGTGAGCTGTACAAAAATTTCACAACCAAGATATCACCATTCCACAACGATATTAACATCGACGTCAAAAAAGGGGTTAAGCGAGGCGATACCATCTCGCCAAAATTATTTACCGCCACACTCGAGAACGTCATGCGAACATTGGAATGAGTTAATATGGGAGAGAAAATCGACGGTCGGCAGTTAAACCATCTTCGCTTTGCTGATGACATCGTCCTTCTAACACCGAACATTAGCCAAGCAGAACTTATGCTTGACGACTTTGATAAAGCCTGTGGAAAGATTAGTCTTCGACTAAATCTCACAAAAACGATGTTCATGAAGAACGGATTGGTTTCGCATGCTCCACTCACGCTCAACGGAACGAACATCTTCGAATGCTCCAGTCATATCTATCTAGGTCGGGAAATCAATATAATGGACGATGTAGCTCCAGAGATGAGCAGGAGGAAGAAAGTGGCTTGGCGAATTCTCAGCAGCATCGAGGATGTCTGCCTCCTTAGCCACCTTTTCGATTTCACAATTCTTCCTGCCTTAATGTATGCGTTCGAAACCTAGTCGCCATGTAGGCAGGATGAAAGATCACTCAGCGTTTTAAACGCGCAGTCAAAAAGACGATGGTATAAATATCTCGCATCGCGAAAGAGAAAGAAGGGATCCGAAACACTGATCTATCTCATCGATGAAAAATTAAAGACACTGTTCTATAAGACAAACTGTCGACGATAAGGTGAGCAGGACACGGAAGGCGTATGAACTACAAATGACAGACAAAAGCGTAAGCGATTGAATTTCTCAGAATGTAAAATGTACAGCAGGAAAAACCACCGACTCAATGCTCAAAGTTCTTTACGAAAAGCCTAGAAGAAAGATATGATGCTCGACGAGTCCGTAGAGTGAGCAGAACCCACTGGGCTACTTTTGCACGCGGGATGAAGGAAAAAATATAAGATTTACCGGAGCCCGCTAGAATCACTCGACGATGAATGGGGCGACAGGTAATGTGCATTTGATACATAGTATCATCCATGAATCTCCGTCAAGTAAATGTGCATTTATTAACCTCGTGTAAACCAAGTTTAAACACATGCTGATTAGTTGTAACGAGGTTAAAGGGAAATCGGTCTTGAAATTATGTAATTATAAGTAATAAAAATTGTTCATCA
The DNA here is from genome assembly GCA_900624975.1 of Angiostrongylus costaricensis. Lineage (NCBI taxonomy): Eukaryota > Metazoa > Nematoda > Chromadorea > Rhabditida > Metastrongylidae > Angiostrongylus > Angiostrongylus costaricensis. Next base: position 10,337 of record UYYA01001175.1, on the reverse strand, counting down.
TGTTCTTTGAGCTAAAAGAACTCATTTGATAGGCCAGATACGTAGCAGTGACAAATAGAAAGCATACGGCGTCAATTCAAGTCCAAAGAAGCATGGCATTGTGGGTCGATTATCTTTTTGGAATATACGCCTCGACAGAAAAATTGGTGGAAGATGGTTGGGTCCCCACATCCAAGTTCAATCTCGGAAGAACAAAATGAACTGCATGTTGTTATTAAAGATCGCTGTTTTCTAATGGCTACCACCTTGGCACAAAAATGATTGTGGATTTTCTCGCCATACACTTAGTGGGCGACAGTTTTTTTTAAAAGATCCGTCACCAAGTCTAGCGCGCGGATGGCAGCAGCTGTTGCGTTCCATCCGTTTTCCTCGCATTTATCACCCGCAATGGTCTTCGTGCACTTCGCTTGCTGTTTCAGCAACCGCTTAAGGATTTCGTCTTCTTCATGAATGTCGTATAATGCAGGTCGAGTCGATTCTCCTCGCAATCTTGGCGATACCCGAGCTAAGGCGTCCACACGTGAATTGGGAGAAAGCATTGGAGAGTGGATTGAACTATCGCCTTTGCTTCCTGATCGACGGCATCACCAACGAAGGCGATAACCCCATCCTAGTACCAACATTTATTGTTGCGCGCCAATTCGAAAGACAAAGGTCTGAGGTGAAATTCTTTAAACCACTGCGTTAGGAAATATCTGACACGCTTATTCCTCTTTCTATGTTTAACGCGAAGCAGTTGCGGCACTTTTCCAATGTATCGACGAAAATAAAGTGCACAAAAGTGAAGTCAAAAGGAAAATACATTTTACTTCTAACAATTTTTATTGGCTCGTATTCATATCGTCATGTTTCTAAGCAATTCCACTACGAGCTGAGACCTGTTTACTCGAAGTTGCTATGCAGACTCATTTTCTGGCGCTCATGAATTGTATATGCCATGTTTGTTAAACGATGCATCATAGTCACGGGCCATTTAGGAAGTCTAATAGCAAAGAAAGCATTGAACTGTGACACTATGATCTTAGTGAAAAAACACTAATGAAGGCACACATGGCGCAGTCTGTTATAACCAAAAAGATTTTATCAGCGTTCTCGAATCCTGGCACAAACAATCCACATTCAATTCAACAATGCAATTTTAGGGAAAAAAAAAACTAAGGGCGCATATACGGTACGTCAGTCTCGACCGAATTGGTGTGCCACCTCATCGCGACATCAATCTGCCAAAGTCACTAAAGCTGAGTGATATTTCGGTCCCGAAACCAAGTTAGTAGACCTATCTTCGAAATCAGTGATTTCACGGAAAAAACCTGGTTTCTGATACGATCAGATTTGTATACTTAGAACAATCGATGACAGCCTTCGGTGGCGGGCAAAGAAGACAGCAGCGCGGCCTTCTCGGCATCCCAAGGAAAAAAACAGACTAACAACAAGCTAATGATATAGAAATTGCGCTTGAGCACACTTCATTCGTTGTGAATACGGGTCCGGTCATCCACAAAGTTCGTTTGCAACCCTAATAGTTAGCTCATATTGTATAAGTCCTTATATAATTCGATGATAAAGTGATGATCAGCTTTCTCACATCGGACAATATGGACAACTACCAACATCCCTCCAATGGGGACCTTGCTAAGGTGCCATGTAGCCATATGCCAGATAGCCTTGAATTAAATGTTGGCGAGGATGTCGCACGTTTTCAACAAGGTCTTTTTCGGGGTGATTCGGATAATTGAAATCCATTTAGATCACGTGGATTTAATTCGTCGCAAAATGTTTGCGCAGCAGCATTTTGTCAATACTCATTAGTTCCGAAGTACCATATGTCTCGCCTTCATCATTAAAGCTTATCTAGCCCATTTTCAAAAATTTCCATCTGTAACCAAGTCTTTTCAATCTCCAAATGCAGGTAAAAGAAATTGAATTAAAAAGACAACGAAATGCTTTGTGTCCTTAAGTTGTCACCCAGAATCGAAAGAAATCCGTGTTTTAAAATGACATTTTCAAGATCAAGGACTGAACATGGGCACGAAAAAACCGTAAGTGCAGCGCCACAAGTGATGACACCGAATCGTCGTTAAGCCGAGGACTAAATACAAAAACGCATTCCAGCTGTCGTTGGGCAAATTCTTCAAAGAAAAAAAAACAAGTATTGCAACTGAAACTTGACGGGCAATGCTCTTTCAAGAAAACCTCGACGCAGTCAGAAAATAGAATCATAGACATCGCTATCATGAAGAGCCGATAAAAATCCGAATACAGACGATGCGATGCAGTATTGTAAATTAAGTGAGAGAACATTGATGTGCCCTGTGATGCGGTGACTAATGCGGTGCACCGAACTATAGACAACCACTACGTAACGGTGAAACTGGATAGAAACCTACGGAAGAACACCAATACCCCACCATCCGACTAATAACGCGAAGAGGCTTTTCAGTCATCTGATATCGGCAACTTCAAGAGTAAGTAAGATAGGTAAAGATGGATAGATCGTGCCCATTTTTGAGCTAAAACCCTGATTCTCTGTAATAATGACAATATTTGGCATCGAACAATAGTGGATGCGCGAAGCACGGTGGTTAGAGGTGCGCCATAATAATATGAACATGGGCCTTGGTTCGACCTCACACACCGAAATAGTATATGTCTCCCAATCCTCCATAGCCGTTATATTTGTAATATACGTGTAGGTGAGAATTAAAACACTAATTTAATACTTCCGCAAAAGATTAAGTTATTTTATAAGTGAAATATGTTATTCCATAGGCCAAATATCAATCTACGCTGCCTAACCGAGTCGAACGGACGGGGAATCCATAAGTGATTGATCAACAGCTTACGATTTTCCCTCACTAGTAATATTTAACCAACATTTGTCATAAAATATAGAATGGAAAGTCAAGTTGACGTAGCTGTTATATTGACGTACTTAGCCCACAACTAAAACAATTCACACACAACATACAGGATATGATAGGATGAACGAATGCAATAACCTAGTCAACAGTATGAAGTGCTGAGATATCTGCAAAACTCCGGACCACAGGTGTATGCAGTGGAGAACGAACACGCGCTGTTGTCCCGTTCTCCACGTTCTCCACTGCATACACCTGTGGTCCGGAGTTTTGCAGATATCTCAGCACTTCATACGAGTTATATTTCACAACATACCCTGCCATTAAGAAGAAAAAGGCAGTAAATAAAAGAGTTAAGATTGGAACTAGTCAACAGTGTACAACCATAAGCCTTCAGTCGAAGTAAAAGGATAAAGGATAAAGCTCCCGGCGTTCATCGTTCCAGAGGGATGTGCCATGCATTCGACATCATTAAGCAACGTTTTCAGATGATTGAATGCATATCTCGCCTTTACAATGACTCGCGGTGGCCTACCGATGTATTGAGCTAGTGCTGCTATCTTCCCAGACAAGTCTGGTACCAATTTGCCTACCGCGGAGAGATGGAAGGCTTGGTGGGCCATGAGCGTGGGGATCGATTCCACGTGTGTGTTTCGAGGCGCCTCTGACCACTGCGCCACACGCGCCCTTTTTCCTGCCAAATACAACGGAAATATCTGTTCCAGAACGGGTGATAACAAGACGAGAAATGCAAACAGTAAACTTCGCCAAGCTCTGAAGCATATGTGGTATCGGAGTGAAATTAACTCGTCATAAAAGAAATGTAATAGCTTTCATAGATTGGGTTGCACCCTATACTAATCAAACACAGTAAAATTAATTATACTGGCATGTTCTAAAGTAGTACTGTGAGAAAACCCAAAAGGAAACGTCGCTGCATCGTTGTGACGGGCTTAGAAAATAGCGGGAAAAGAAGACCCTGTTGAACTTGACACTAGTATGTCCAGAAATAAAAGCAGCTTATGCAATTTTACCGCCTTCCTCTTCAGCAACCCTTTTCCTGCGCGAACATCACTACAAAGATTTCCATGAAGAACTAGATTTCAACAATCTTACTTCTCAGCAGCACAGAAAATGATTCCGAAGCGTCCTTTTTCAGCTCATATATCAATATTAAACACACTTGGTACTGTAACTAGTGTAATACCGTTACTCACCGAGTAACTAGAGAAATCACTGCTGACGTCTCCGCTCATCCTTCTTATGAGTCAGATACCTAATGGGATCTATTTGCTCGAATGATATGAGGAAGAGCACTCTCCATTTAAAAGTCTCTATTCCTATTTGCTTTAATAAGAGCACACCTCTAAGAAGTTCGTCACAAAATTCTCTGCAAGGGTCGACATATTTTGTGGTAACCTGTCGAGCTCTCTTTAATAAAAATAAGGCTTCTTGCTGGAAGTAAACTCTACTTATTTACCAAGAACAACCTAGTCACTTGACTTAAAGCTTTTGAAAGACATGAGGACTGCAGCATTTATTACAAATATCAACCACAGCCGCTTCACATTTTGAAGGCTTAAAGCGTATCGAGACAAGAGACACGTCTGTCCTTACCTCTGCTGGCATAGTTTGCCGTTTCCATGGTTGTTTCTGTATGCATCGTGGTTCTCCGCAGAATGAAATGGAGATTACTTGTGAGTGAGAGGCGGCTCCTAACCGAATTTCAGTTACCCTTCAATCAATTGAGCTAACATGATACCAACCGTTTGAGTTTGAGAATACTCACATACACAAAGATGAATGCGATGGTGTATATTGGAAGGTACAAGTCAATTCAGAGTAGCAGAGGGATCCTATCCGGTGAATCCACCTGTGCTCCAAGTTAAGCAGTTAGCTACTCGGATTTCACGTTTAACTCTCTTTCATCAAATCACGCACCATCTAGCATGAAGATGTAACGGTTCCAAAAGATCTCTCATAAGTTGGATATTTCATTAACAGAAACGAAAGAAAAACAATAGACCAAATAGCACTGTCAGATGTAAACGTAACATTCCGTCAACGTTGTCGAAGTACATAGAGCTCAGTAGAAACCGAGAAAATCCTCCGCAATTCAGAAGAACATTTCGCTTTAGATAACTATGGGATAAGTATTATACCCCACCACAAACTGCAAAAATACTGAGAAGCTGTTGATCAACCAGTGAACAAAATCAGCTTATTTAGTTCAAGTCCAATACGAACATGTTTACCACTTTAGTGAACTCAATATTGACTACAGGGATGGATAGCACAGTAGTAGCGACGTCCGCCATCACGAGCACGGTGCTAGTTCGATTTCACTCTGGGCCAGCCAAGCCTCTCATCCTTCCGAAGTCGGGGAATTGGTACCGGACTTGTCTGGGAAAAAAATACTCTCTTCAATCCAATTGGGAATGCTCCGACTCGTCTATCTCGGGACTCTAAGAAGAATTGTTCGAACAGCATTCTACGACATTCAAGGTGAAATAAAAAATCCTTAAGCAGCAACCGAAGTTACACGGAAAAAACTGGAAGATTATCGTGGACAATGGATGCGAGGAAACGAATCGAATGTGAGAAATGGTGGGATCCGCACAATAGACGTTAAGACGGATCATACAAAACAAAATAAAAAAATATTGGCTGAACAGTATAGTAGCATATGTAAGATCGCATCAGTTCTAGTATATATTACATGAACGTTCCTAAATGCAAAAGTATATAGTACGGCTTCCGAAGGCCGGATGACAGGATGTTCCGACCTTAAGATTGGATTCATTGCAAAACTTCGCTCCCGTTTAGGAACTGAAATAATGTGATCAAACGATAATCGTCAACTAGCCAGAGAATCGAGACATAATTTTAGTCCAAATGCAGTAATAGACGCTATAAATGCTGTAGAGCCTAGCAAGGTTTTCCTGAGTTTTCACGGAAAACATAATTTGGCAAACATTGAGAACGGCGTCAAACGAAGAAGACAACAGATACTAAAGTCAAGGCAGAATCTATTCAAGAATCCAAACACCTTCACAGATGATAGCTGTACAACAATTGAATGGGAAAAGCACAGAGAATAATTGGTGCTCCTCACTTCAGCGAAACAACTTTCTGGAAAATCTCCGCAGATGCGTTTAACTACAGCTAAGTATAGCAAAAGAAGATTGCGTAACAAATAAGACCGTTGTAAGGACCGACCATAGCTAAAATATGTTATGGACGAGAAATTTATTGAAATGGATTTAGAGACGGATTTCGGCGCATTTCGCCTTCCTCAGAGCCTGGAAATTCCTGTAAAATTTTGCTGAATGTTAACGAATTCCACAGAAAAAAAATTAATTGACTCCAAAGTGGTTCTTGGTTGGAAACATTCTCTCGTAGGAAAGAAGGAGTTTACGAAATCGAACACTGCAGTGTTCCCAGTTCACAGCAGCCAAAAAAAAAGATTGAAAATGAACACTTTAACGCTCAAGAAACTGTGACTACCTTAAGACCTACAATTAATGAATCCACTAATCATTTAAGGGGTAGGTAGCAGAGTGATTATGATTCGATGTAACACACACATCATCTGTGGTTCGATTTCACACCTTTGCATACGGGATGCCCATCCCTTCATGGTTGGTAAATTGGTACCGCGGTTTTTTTTGTGAAATTTTCCTTTCGATCCACAAAAGATGACGGCTGGATATGACGAAGACCTGGTAACAACCTGACGTTGCTCAGGAACGAAATGATTACCATTATTGACCAAGATTTACTCCTTAAACCCGAACACAAATCCAAATCTGAGCACTGTCGATGACGAAGGATGTAAGACAACGAATGTAATGAAGGAAGAGCTCGAATCCAGATAACATGTGAATACACGTAATATACAATAAAAACTAATTGAATGAATGGAAAAATAGCTAAATAATTGAAATAAAACCTTTCCAGAAGCCTTGACAGAAAACTCCCAAGGCATTTTTTCCGAGTCGCAAGAACGAGAATCTAAACTTCCGTCTCACTCCTATAACTTCGACACTATAAGCGAGTATGCGAACTGTTTGAGTAAATTACATAACTAGTATAAAATAAAAAGATGTCCAGCAGTTCTTTCGCTGCATTTTAACTTTTTGATCGATATGAATGCGACAGTGTTGATCGAGTAGCAGAAGTGCCTGTGATGAGGTAGGCCAACGATTGGGCACAAACGACACATTGCAAAGTGGAACCGGAAAGTGGTGACCTCGGCGACAGATGATCGTGCAGTCAGTCGGCATCTCCATAGTAACAACTCCGTAGAAAAACTGTCGACGCAGTCGTATTTTCGAACATGAAACCTCTTTCGTCATTCCATGAAATGCCCGATAAACCCCGAACATTCTCGTAAACTATGTTGTGCAACATTGCTTAATATTGCTTACTTAGGTGGTTTTTGTTGCCTCTGATTCATCCACCGATCGCTAACAATAGACATAATCGATTTACATGTTTTCATTCATATTATGGGAAAAAGGACCGAAAACGAACAATGTCTGACTCAGTTCCATCCTAAACAAATCTATTCTTCAGTTGGGAGACCTTGTGCAAACAAGATTTGATTGCAACCTTTACGTGTAGGGTAAAGTGGACAACAAGAAATAGAAATGAATCATCATGTTGCTGTTCTTATATGCTATACGTTTGCCTTTGTTTATTTCCACAATACTAGAGCGAGAAACGTATTAAACATTTGCGCAGAATTATCGATCACCTATGTGATCTGTGGCACGTGTGGCACAGTGGTCGGAGGCGTCCTGCAGTACTCATGGGATCGATCCCGTGTCCCATGCCCTACGAAGCACTCCATCCCTCCGAGGTCGGCAAATTGGTACCAGACTAGTTTGGGAGGATAGCAACACTGGCTCGAAACATCGGTAGGACACCGCCAGCCATTGTGAAACCTAGATATGTATTCAATAATCTCAAACGATGCTTAATGAAGTCGAATGCATGCTGCATCCCTCAGAGATGGATCGACACCCAGAGTTTTATCCTTTATCTTTTTTCATGTGATCTACAAGGATAATGACTCACTTCTTACACCATTCCTAGAGATTTCTGGAACCTATATCACTAGATGTGCCAAATAATAAGTAAAAATAGAAGAAAACCGAAGATTGAAACCGAAATCCCCAAAAGCGCTATGCCACTGAACATTTCACAGGCCAATTTTCCATTGTATGTTCAGCATTGAGCTATCGAAGCACTTTTTCAATGTATTGACAGAAATGAAGTCAACAAAGTTGTCACCAGAATGAAACCATACTCTATTCATAGTCGTATTTATTGATTAATATTCATATCGTCATACTGTAAGGTTGATGTTAACATAACGTTAAGTTTTTTCGTCAAAAATTCTACAAAGATAATTCTACAACGGCATATTATACTTCCATGTGATTTCTGTGCGGTTGGTCTCTACGTGACATACTTAGTGGAGACCTCATAGAAAGCGGCTCTAAGGAAGGCGAAATCCGCCGAAACAGCTCATTTGTGAATAAAGAATAATAACACCTCGCGTTTGCTCAACAAAAATACGAAGAATCTACAAAGATATTTTGTAAGGGATAATTATTGCCTATACTGTTATTATATACAAAATTTAGGCTTATTTTTTGCGTAAAAATTTGTCATCCAATGCTTTTTCTAACTTTTAATTGTGTTCACATGGCCCTACACCACAAGTACCACAATGTACGTTTCCCGGCACTTCTTGTATTTGATTCGTTTCCTGGCGTTCAACATCAACGAAGATCTCCGTGTGGCTTCCGCTGCTGTTACTAGAAGATTTTTTTGGTTCCTTCACGAATATGAGTCGAGGACCCTGGTCGATGGGTGGGAGAACAGCTGTAGTGGGCTTGAGACCGGATCGAACCAGAGCTTACATAGATTGGGCTTTCTGTGTAGAGGAGTGCACCACTACCATTGCGCTCCTGTCACTTCAACATTTAATGAGCAACAATACCAAGCTGACTGAAATGATGATGCACTCCAAACAAAAAAATCGTTTCCTGTTTCCTGTTGCTGCGTGAGTTGAAACGTAGCCATACATGTAAACAAGTAGCTCGAAATGTTGTTAAGAATGATCTAGGAAAGAAAATTGCATCGAACACTTGGTTCCTTCTTTAGCATTCGGTAACGACGGTATCAGTCTTGATGACGAAGAAGATCATCGGTGACCACTAACAATTCACGATGATCATCTAAAGAATTCCGAGGGGCTTAAGGTTGACCGTTTAGCGATGGTTCATCATCTGAACACCATGGAAAGAGGAAAAATTCCATAGATCAAATTGAACAATGAGCAGAAATTCCGTTGTTATGAAGTCTGGTCAGTTATTTTGCGGAACTTAAATGACCAACTCTTCAAATAAGTTGTCAAGGACGACGAGAAATGAATTGTACACTAAGGTCGACAATAGTTTACTGACCAAACCAAAATAAACCTCCTTCCGAGACTAATCTTCATGTCTAAAAGCCAGATTCGCACCAAAAGAATGTTATGGTGATTGTTTGATGGTACTCTACCTATTTACTATCATCTCATAAGGGCTCATGTAGTGCAATGATTGTAGGTGCCCTGCTATACACAGATGGTCAACGGTTCCTTCCAGCGCTCCGGACTCACAGAGCCTTTTATTCCTCCAGAGTCGGCAAGTTTGTAATAGACTTGTCTAAGCGGATAGTCACATTGACTTGACACATTCGTAGTCTACCGCTGGTCACTGTTTAGGTCAGATATGCATTTCATCTATATAACGTCTATAACGATGCGTTATGAAGTCGAATGCATGGCGCATCCATCACGGGATGATCAATGACGAGAGTTCTACCCTTTCTTTATCATTTAATATAACCTCCTGCACCTTGTAAGAACGATCACGGCTGAATCATCGCAGTGCCATGAAACTGATTATGGGCATCATAAATTCCAGCGCACGCATCCAGAATTAATCAAGGGCAAAATTCCAATCTTTCTTTTCACGAAAAACCAAGCTGTGGAACCCTTGCCTACCAAGAATATACAACGAATATCTCGTCACAACTTTTCTGGGTAGCTCAACAACTACTTGCTCGCTCTATGCTCAACAGTAAACTACCGTAATGAGAGAATTATTGGCTGGCGTCCGTTACTTTCAGAAATCACTGTTACAAGCAAACCTGTGCCTTCTTGGGGGAAAACACGTAGATCTCAATGGATACTATCTTTATTAATAAAGCTGTGTCTATACCAACTCTTAGCACCTTAAAGTTATCGATCAAAAACTGCTATTATTTTCGTTCAGATCTAATACGCCACCTAAAAACCAATCTTCTTACTAAAAAGTGTGCTGACCATCATTCCCAAAACTGTGTCGTTTTCTTGCTCAGCAATCGCGAGGTTTTTAAACAGCATACATTTACTTCCATAAAGAAAACACAATACAATAC
>UYYA01001174.1:0-20017 GCA_900624975.1 Angiostrongylus costaricensis | reverse complement strand
GTTCTGAAAACACCTTTGGAGTTGGTGAAAGTAGAAAAAGTTCTTTCGACTGTTGCACAATTTTCAGCAAAAATGCATTATGTATTCTTTCTTGATAAGCTTACACGAGGTTGATAAATATATTTATTTTCGGCTAACGTTTCGACGTCTTCGTCTTCCTCAGAGCCGGCGATCCGAGTCGATGGTCCATGCTTGTTGTTCGCCTCGACGTTGCGTCTTCGCCTTCCTGTCGAGCCAGATCTTCCTCAGCGAGCCATCTTCTCGAATGAGGCATCCTCACTCAGTGATGCCCTTTTATACACGATGCTGATGGTGGATATGTAATGACAATGTCCGGTGGTAACAACTTGTATTTCTTCCGGACATACATCACTGCGCACATCGTGCAGAGGTCGGTGTATTATCAGCTAGCACAAAGCGTAGTAATATTTCGAAACCGACCTTCCCTAAACCTCGGTGTGATTAATCAATATGTATTCTTTCTTGATAAGCTTACACGAGGTTGATAAATATATTTATTAAAAAAAATGCATTAAATTATGTTCTTTGGGGAAATAATGAAAAACCGACGAGGTGAAATATCATTTCACGATGTTGTTCAAATCCAAGTGAGGAAATCGAATAGGAATTGAAAACATTGAAGTGTCAAAGATCGTGGGAGACGGGGGTGGAAGATGTTGATCGACACGCTAGCGTCTCTAATGAATTCTGCAAATGATTTCAACGATAAACAATATCTTTTTGATTATTATTAAATGCTGTGAAAAAGGGGGCTCTTTCGGGATCAGGGGAATGAGCCCCCCTTTTCCTACTGTGTTTAGCTGATACCCACGTATAGCTTTCTGAACGTGGGGGCTGGGTATACTCACAGATAGCTTGCTAGGTTCTACCAGAGTGAACATAGAGTGTATTTGTTGGAGGCGACTCCTAACGGCCTTCCATATAGTTCCCTGTCACTTGATTGCAGGCTTTTGGCCGAATTCACTCGTAGAATACAATCCGCATAAAGCGAGAGCGCACCGACACACGCATGCATGAATACGCCTAGCAAATACAGAAAATATGTGCCAAATTGGCGCAACAGAAACAGGGAGTCCATTCCCTGGATCCACCTGCATCTCAGAAAAGCAAAGGTCACTTTTGGTCCGCGACCTCCTATCCGGGGAGGTCCCACCTGGGGACGCGCCACGTAAGATCGCGACTAACCGGCTCGAGATCCCTCATATAAGGGAGATCTTTATGAGTTTCAAGAGCATCGAGGATGTAGTGAACAGAACGAAGAACACCCGACTCCGTGCCCACCTTTTCGACGCAAAGGTACTTCCTGCCCTAACGTATGCATCAGAAACCTCGTCGCTGCGTATGCAGGATGAAAGATCACTCAGCGTTATCGAACGAGCAGTCGAAAGGACGTTGCTAGGAGTATCCCGTTTCACACAAGTGAGGGATGAGATCCGAAGCTCCAACGTGTGTCAATGAACAAAAATCAAAGATGCTGTTCTGCACGCGAAATAGGCGAAGATAAGGTGGGCCGGACACGGAATGCGTATGAGTGACAACCGATGGACAAGCGCCGTTAGTGACTGGATTCCTCTGAATGTCAAACGTACTGCAGGAAGACCACCGATCCGTTGGTTAGAGTTCTTCACAAAAAGGCTTAAAGAAAGATGTGATGTTCGACGAGTCCCCAAAGCGAGCAGAATCCACTGGGCTACTCTTGCACGCGACAGGGAAAAATGGAAGATTTACTGCCGCCCGTTCTACCCAGTCGGCGATCAACGGGACTACATGTAACACAGGTGATACAGGCTGTGAAAAACTCTGTTTCCTAGGCACTCGAGGAATAAAATGATATCTTGATTTTTTTACGATTACGTAAACTAAGCAATAAATGTATTACATTAGTAACATTTATCCCCTGTCGACCCATTAATTGTTTGCCGAATAGAGCAGATTCCAGCAAGGCCTCCGTTCGTCCTGTCACGCACCAGAGTTGCCGAGTTGGTACTGCTAGCTCGACAACGTGAAGTGATCGGGTTCATGCGAGACCCTTTATTCTTAGTAATCTCGGTGATGGATCACCTATGGTCAGTTTGTCTACCACATAATAAGTAATTCTGAGTTTACTCCTTGAAAACAGAGAACGTAACCTGCGAACGATATGAAAGGGTATATTTAGGTAGCCCGGCAACTGTATTGTATATCAATGCCCTTATATTATCAGGATGTTCGGAAATTGTCGACGGATTTCGCCCATAATGCTCCAGATGCCAGATAGTGGGTGGTAATGATGACGTTCATCACGAGTACAGTGCTCTTTCCGCGTGCCTACGGCTAACCAAATCTCTTATCCCATCGGACTCATAAAATTCATGCTATGCCTGTCTAAGAGTAGTTCACTACTTGTGATCCAACTGGGAATTCTCCAACCTGACTCTCCGAGGGCACTAGGGAGTACCGACTCAACCGGCATTCAAGAACACGGTGATGAAGGGAAAATCTTCAAGCAGCAGCCAAACAAACGAGCGAAAAGATCGAAGACCTTCGTGGATGGTGATGCGAGGAAACGAATAGAATGCAAGTGCTTTGATCATCACAGTAGACGTGAATAAGGGCTGTCTAAAAATTTAAAAAATGCATGTCTAGGCTTGCTTCGACGGTAATTCTTAACATCTTTTAGCCTTCTTTTAATTTACTAGGGTAGGATAGAGGAAATATTTTCACAAAACTTGACGCATCAATATTTCGATTATCGCGGTGAGAATGTGATGAGAATTCGAAGACGTAAACAATTTTGCATTTCCACAAACCTATTCATCAACACCTTCTTTATCGTCCCATCCACTTTCTTCGCACTCTTCGTCGAGATACACTTGGACACTAGAGAATCCTCATCCTCCTCCACAATTCTTTCAATGTTTTCTTGCTCGCTTTCGATGAGCAACCTACCGATGACGAATTCTTTCGATAACATGATTCAGTTCCATGAAAATCAATTTTTGGCCGATAATCTATTGTTTTTGCTTTCTTATAGCTATGATAAAGCATCGCTATCGTATGGAAAGGAAAAGAGGACATAGGGAATGTTCAAACATGGCGATACATGCTCTATATTTTGAGACTGATTACCCATAATTGGCTATTATGTTACTGGATAATGGACGAGTTTTTCACCACACACAAGAATTTGTTGTATCCACCAAAACATGAGAAACATAAAAGAATATATAGTTTTTGTAGAATATGAATAACTGAAAAACTAGTAAAAAAAATCTACAGAAACAACGGAGCTATGCATCATAAAACGCAAACGAAGGTGTGCATATTTTTGGAGAGCGGGCCGAGTAAATCCGTGAGGTGAGCGGCGAAGAACTTGATGTCAACTGTTATGTTAACAAGTAAGGAATGAAGCGCATTGTTTTCGATACCCTCATCTCCTATAATAACTAAACACTTTATCTTTAATTGAACATATCCTAGTGTATACTCAACGTTGTCAATTGAACTGGAAGCGACTAGGATCTACATATCTTTGCCAGTGACATACGTGTTCTTCTGTTCTACAATTGTAAAACTCGGTTTTTTAAGGCCCTTAGATAGAATATTATGCAAAGTCAGATACTGTACTAAACCGATGTCACGGTAAAAACCTCATGTCGAATATTGTAGCAAAGTTAACCGTAAGCTTTATTCAAGATGACGATGCTACTGATGTTAACGCTTTACAGCTTGGGAAATGTAGCCTAATCGCTCCGTTTTGCTTCGTCAGCGGGCGACACGTTCTTGTTTTCTGAGAGGGAGCTCGCTGCTTTGGAGCCGTTGGAGGCGTGCGAGTACGGTGCTGCGTGGTGGTCCCGTCCCGATCCGATGTGGCCGCCCGATAAGTCAGCGAACGTGGTCACGACTCGGACAGCCGTAATTGCGTCGCCGGCAGGCTCATCACATCGCGATTGTTCGCTCAAGATGCTCTTCGCTTATTCGATTCCGGCAAGTTGAATGCATCAATTATGTTCTGTTCTCGTCCTCTTGCAGCTTCTCGCTTGCTATAAACTGGCTGTCCCCACATCCTACTAGTTTTTTTTCCTTAATTTCATATAATTACAGCGATACTCACCTAAAATTAGAACACACTTTTTTCATTTCTTATACAGTTTTAATTACTGAACTTCGCATATTTACAAGTGTCAATACTATAGCGGAATAAATCATAAACTTTCAAATGTAGGTTTCTTTCCAAGGACCTCAGTATGCATTCAGTAGCGCTTGACTGAAAAATGTGAACAATTACATTGCCCAGTTTTTGACGTTCTGCATAAGAAAACTTTAAATTGCAGTGGTAAAGTGTAGGTAAAGAGTTGTTGCGTATCTATTTGAACTTCTCCATACATTGTGCTGCTTTCCATCACCATCATGACCTCTTGCAGAGCATAAAACAGAAATCCACTCTAGGATCAGAAGTCGCGCGTTGTCTAAACGTGGTCGACTCAGCGGACTTTTCGTTAAAGAGCCGTCTAATTCTACTTAATGATCCCGAATGCATTCACGAACGAAAGAGCAGCTGATATTCTAAAGTACCTAGTTATAACTCGTGTCACCGACTGAACTTCTGGTGAAGTTGGATTTTAAAATACAAACAACATATTGTTCAATACGTTGCAATGATGACTGAGAGAAAATGCCAGTGCTTTTATAAGCATTGACGTCTCTTAACGTGAACGAACTTTATCCATGAAGTAATTTTCTTGCTTTTTACTGCCATTTCCTGCAGTATTGGTGTTCATGAAAAAAGAGCCTTACCTTTGATATTTGTACACAGTCACTTCTTATCTGATAGCTTTCATGATACCCTGAAGTGTCCCAGTGTTCCTACGTATTAAAATGTCTGCTCACATCCATCTTACCTCAACTGGACTGCCCACGAAGTCTCATATCAGTTTCAAGATCAGTCGATCTTACTTACTTGAATAGTTGGACGTCCCGTCTTCACTGATTGTGCGGACTCCAGCATAACCTTAGGTAAGTTTTTTGATCGGTTTTAAAAATATACAATACATTATGAGTAACGAAAGCTAGTTAGTTCAAATTTATCCTTATAAAGCCACATGTATAGCAACTTTCAGTTCTAATTTTCCGTTCCAATTCCAACGAGCTTTGCTTCTATTTAAAAAAGCGGAAAGATTAGTTATGAGACCCTTTCCATATCCTTATGCTTAATGCAGGTAAACTCTAATTCCATAATTTATACTTTCATCAATAGCCCACCAAATATCTGTATGGGGATGTTTTTAGGAACAAAAATGAATGCAGGGAAACCAGAGCAATACTTTTTTGTGTAGTTAATTTTCTCATTTCATCATTTCCGTGAGCTTCGAAGGTATTCAGTATTGCTCTGAAAATGGTATGCCTGCGGTCATTTATAGATGCGTTCCAATCCATAATATTAACCAACTTATTTTTTTATGTCTCCTTATTTACCATATTGTGAAGAAATAAATCCCGATAACAGCGAGGGATTCCACGGGGGTTTCATCAACCGCATTCCATGACAAATCAGGCGCCTCCACCTTACACGGGAATAGGCCACCAGTTTGTTGAATCCAAAGTTCTGAAGACTTGACTAGAAATCTAGTGTTCATAATGTTGGTCGCTTCATATCAATGACGAATAATTCCTTAATGTTCTTCACGTTGATGCGGAAATATGGACCGTTTCTGTCGCCACGATATTTGTAAGCAAATTATATACCGAATATACATTGCATGAATTGATGGTGAATGCCGCATTAAAGCTTATTTCTTACTCAACAACTTTCATCCAGTGTTTGTAGGAGACTCAGTTCACAATAATTTTAATTGATTAGAATAGTGCTCCTAAATTGTAAGCGTAGTGGTTGACTCCATGAGTTTGAACTAGGAAATAAAACAACGATAGGAACTTGAAACTTCACCAAGGTTAGGACCACAGAAGAGCTTTCGAAAGCTAGGTAAGCAGACGATTCCGAAGGTTGCATACCGGAGATATAGGTCTCCAATGACAGAGTAGGTCGTGCTCAAACATAAGCAATTGGCAACGGCCACATGAAGTCAATAATCGATGTTGCAGCTCTATAAACTATTTGAGAGATTGTAGAAGAACTCAACATTCGTCATTTGGCAATCGTTCGCGATTTCGAAGGCATTGGAAAGACGTGAGAGCTCTACGTGTCAGATGAATTGAACGGATGGTGGTAGGATCGTCGTAACGAAGTTTGCTCTGCTCTTTTTTAGGCAAAAATGGTAGCGACTTTTTCGTTCTTCCTGAATCTTGGCAAAATGATCACAGCTGAAAATCACCGCCACGAAATCAGTGGAATCCTACAACACTGCTAGGAATATCTCGAAAAATGATGGGCAGTTACCCGCTAAGAAATAACCCTTTTAATTCGTCCTCAGGTCTAGTTCTAGAAATCTTAACAACTAAATCGCTGCAAAAGGAATTCGTTTAATGAGGTGGTTTTTTCTAGGAAGTGGAAAATTTCTGCTACAAAAATAAATCAAAGTTTTTGCTGGTAAGAACTTGCAGGTTGCAATAGCTACTGATTTGCTTAAGAAAGTTCAGTTGAGATAAGTTTTGGCACTCCCACGTTACCGTTCAACATCCTCATATTCTTTGCATCAGTCTCATAGAAAACAACTCTTGATAGTAACTAATGGTGTTTTAAAACCCTTCGAGAGCAAACATTAATGTCAGAGGCGGATTTGTTGATTGCACATTATGTATTCAACATTTCCTCCTTCATTGATAGAACTAATTACTGAATATTTAAAGTCAGGAATCAATTAAATTCTGTAGACTTTGAAAATGGCTGTCTCTATTAATAATACAGTTGATTCTTTTTCTATAACCATATCCATTAGAGTTTAGTTTGAAGCGTTTGATTTGTAGAACATATAAGGGCATTGATAACTTAATATTCCGCTGGAACCTATGTGGACGATTGCTGTCCTCCTGCGAGAGTGCGTTTGAGCGAAAATGCCACTCACTTTGGAACATAGTTTCTTTTTGTTCCACTTCTGGCTATATTGCGGAGCTAATTACTACTGTGGTATGGCCTAGGAGTTGTGAAGAGGTAAATTCGATCAGATCATTAACTTAGTAAACATCATGACTTGTAAAGTTCGAGAACAGCTCAGCATGCAGCAGAAGAATGTTTTATAGGATTGTAAGACCACAATGCATTTTTTCTTCTTTTTTGCATAATAAGCTACCAAAAATCATTACATTAGGAACAGTCAGCAGTGAGGGCTCACTGTGTAGTTGTGAAACGAAAAAGCGTTGCTCTTTTGAATATTGTTCTTCCCATCTGGTCCTATTTTAGTAAGCGATCGTGTTTAATTTCCATTACGTGCATGGGATGCCACTTCCTTCTTCACAATGTAGGATGTAACCTGTAATTTGTTTTATATTAGACAGCAGTGGCCTCAATATAATATATAGCAAGACAGCAGTAATATTATGAGTAGATGTTGCAGATATGCATGTATATATATATACATATATATATATATATATATATATATATGTAATCCGACAATATATCTTACTCTATATTTTGCCTTTTTTGTGCTGTTTGCAGATCAGTCTGTTGAAAGGTGCTATTTGTAGCCTAGTCTCCTTTTGAAAGGTGTTAAAACTTCATCCCATTCAATATAAACATCCCAACAGCTTTCATTTTGTTAAAGGCTATTATTGATGAATTATAAATCGTTTACACTTAATCCAATACCTCTCTGTTTGCTGGTATCTTGTGCCATCCTCGTGCAATACCGTTTGTTTACTTAACCTTTTTAATGCGCGTATCGGCTGCACAGTCCTGCAGTTTTCATAGAAACGCAGTCAAAGGGAATAAATAAAGAACTACTTGCATTTTGTGTATCAACTATTTGTAAAAACGTTATGTCATTCACGAAACATGTTCCGAATGATTCCATAAGCAAGGTTTCCCTCCTGTACTTCCGTTCACTATTGACTGACTCTACCCGACACATAGTCTTCTCCATTCACACCTGTCCCTCTCAAACGCTTCACCTCTCGAATGGGCTTCACTTGTTCGGGGATGTGCTCACTCAGAGAATATGAAAAGCGCACTAGTTCTCACACTATTTCCTTTGTTTTTTTTCGTTTTTGTATTGAAGGGGTAGGTAGATTGTCGGGGACCCATTTGAAGGTAAGGCTTAACTTTGGCCCTTCACGAATTAAATAACTGCTGCCCATTTGTTACTCGCAACCTCGAAAATCGTCACATTTGCTTCTTATCCACTTAAACTCTTTTAGCCGAATATAAGTGCAGGAAGTAATCGACATGCACGCAAGCACATCCACTCCCGTTGGCATATATCAACATGCAATTTATCAATTCGACGAAAGGAGAATAACGAGCTCATTCTCTGAATCCACTTACTTTCCGTGGTGAAATATATGATTTAATGTCTACCTCTATAAATCTAGACGTAGAAAGACAATATTTTTTCTTAAGAAAATGTAGTTTGTGTGTCATCTTTTATTGAAAGAAATAATGTTCCTTTTCCGCTCCTAGTTTACAAATCGTAAATCATTATTTTTCACTGTTTTTGTCTTTGCTTCATGTTTCTTAGGTGACTACTGGCCACGAATTTACAAATTTCTCCGGATAGGTTTTGCTACTGTATTCAGAAACATTTCCTTGTGAGTATCAGCAAACAACGAAATAAGCTGAGAAGTTGTCTGCTTATAAACAACACCATTCCACAAAAAAAGCCTCGGAAATCATCCAATGGAAAGCCGTCTGAGACTTGAAAGGGCCTCATTTGCTTACATTGAAATACGCTCGCTCGTCTTCAGTCATGCTTCATACTATCGTATTCTACGATTGCAACGACAATTTTTGCTTATTTGTTCTGTGCCGTTGAATCTTTTCATAGTTACGTGAAATCTGCCAGTGTTATGTGGCAAATGAGGGATTTGTTCTATTTATAATATCTTCATAGATCCTCCCTCCTGAATACGTAGTATTCGTAAAAGATATCTATGCCGTCCCATTCTTAGGTTTCTTAAGTGAAATCCATGTATATTCTTCCTTGAGAGATAAAATTAGTTAAAATCGTCAATGTATTATGAGTTGATTTTCCCCTCCTACTCACAACAACCCTTAGGTGCTCATATACACAACTACGTTGCTGTCCATAGCTCTATACAACAGCATAAAACCGTACTTGTTTTTGGAAAGGAGCAGCAAGTAACGAAATGTGGGAAGCATTGAATTTAAACGGTAGTATATTGCAATTGCTTATTCTCTAAATGCACACGTCGTCCCTGTCAATGCGCCCATGGTCCCACTGTCTTTGTTGCCGATCGCGATCTGCGGTGCCAGCTGGAGAATATGCAAGAGTGAGATTAAGCAAGTTCAAGCAGCCGTCCATCGGTTACTATTCAATATCGGGAAACAACGGCACAGTTTGATTAACGCATAGTGATGTTTGTCGTGAAATATGCACCGTGAATGTGGGCTAGCGTGAGCTTAACTCCTTTGGATACCTCTACTAGTGGCTGCAAGAACGAAGTACCTAGTGGCCGAATATCCTCGCAAATGGAAATTGAACTTCACATGATGTTATAAGAGAGGAATGACGGTAAGACCTCGAGTTTATTTCTCCAACGATAATTTGCCACCACACTACATCAGAAACTCCTCGACAGTTGGATTACGCTCAATTGTAAAGCAAGCTCACATTCTGCAGCAACTAATTAGAGTACACGTAAAAGAAAACACGGTATCTTCATTGGATCTACTTATTGAAGCAAATGTTCTGATGAAGAAAATCATTTTTCATTTTATTCTATTCGATCCGCCTCACGTCTATTGTGTGGATCCCAGCACTTCTCACATTCAGTTCGTTTCCTCGCGTTCTTTGTCCACGAAGATCTTCCAACTTTATGTGTGGTTTCGGTTGCTGCTTGAGGATTTTCATTTCACCTTGAATGTCGTAGAATGCTGGTCTAGCAATTCTCTCTGGAGTCCTGAGATAGCGGGCTAGAGCGTTCTCAATTGGACCGCAGAGAGTGATTTTTTCCCGGAGAACTCCGGTTCCGATTTCCCGACCGAGGAGGGATGAGAGGCTTGGTTAACCCAGGACGGTAAGAGTGCAAAAAGTAGCGGAAGTGATATGAAAGTGTTTTCAGGATTAAGATGGAATAAATCATGTTAGAGATGGACTTTAATGAACTGACATTACTGCACCATATCAGGTACGTATAAGCGATAATAACGGCAACAACATCGGCGCGTGTGACCCAGTGGTTGGAGGCATCACTGTGACGCATACGTGGAATTGATCCACGCTTCATATCCCACCAAGCCCTCCATTCGGCCGGGGTCGGCAAATTGGTACCAGATTTGTCTGGGAGGATAGCAGCACTGACTCTATACATCGGTAGACCACCACGAGTCATTGTAAAGGCAGATATGCATTCAATCACTTCCAACGATGCTTAGTGAAGTCGAATGCATGGCGCATCTCTCAGGGATTGATCAACGCCAAGAGCTTTATCCTTTACTATCCTTTTTATTTTTTTAAAATTGTTTTGCAACTAATGGGTCTTTATTTCAGTATTTTTTACACCCTTGCACTCTATACGGCAGCTTTTATTCACTATAGCAATTAGGATTTAAATAGCAGTCGACTAGCTGCCAATTTTCTGGTTAATGAAAACGCTCTTAAAACGGTATTTCGTACATTTCTAAGTGCAGAATAGAGCCTTTGCCTACGAACCCCCAACGCAACATCCTTGTTTTGCAAGCTATCATTTCTTAACAAAAAGTATAGGAAATAGCCCTATATGTTAAAAAAAACCATCGGAAAGTAAATGAGACCTATAAGTGTCTTACCGGCCAATCCTGTAAACCACGATGACACCTGTTGGTACTAATCCTCTCGAGATTGTTAGTACATTGCCGTAGTTTGGTGCAATACAGGTGCTAAATTCGTTAACATGTTCTCTAACCGTGCTTCTGATTGCATCATTTACGCTGTTGTGCGATATTAGCAACACCACCAACAGATATTCATACAGATTCGATCTGTAACGTGTGTTTACTGACTCCCTGCTTCAGTAATCAGTTAAAGCGGTTATTGAGAATTCGCCGTTTTGTGTATGAATGAGTGCTATAGCTCTAACCATTCGTCTTATACCAGTTTTATTCCGTTAATAAGAGAATTAGATTTATTATGGTTAAAAACACCATTTCCATATTTCTTGAGTAGCAATGGCGTCAAGCAGATGCTTCGCTTTTTTCAATAAGTCTTTAGGTTATGTTAGGCGCGTTGTTATTGTCAGATTTCGTTAGCCTCGACTGGGCCGCACTAGAGTTCCACTAATCGATCTTGTCCACATCAGAGCTTCAAGTAGAATATTGCCTTATGTGGATGAAATTCACTAGTACTCGCTATCAGTATTTGCTTTCAGACTGAGAACTATGATAGCTCATTTAATATATCAGATATCAGGGCAAGCACTTTCTGCATAGGTCTGATCAACTATTGCACCATCTCGAAAGATTTAGGACTCTTTCGAAAAGAGTTGCTTGAGGTCCTCCATCCTTCTTTTTCACTTTTGTGTAGAGATTTCTAATAGTGTGCTTCTGGCTTTCGATGTACTCGTAGCTAACTTGCCATTCTTTTCTACAGTAAACATGAGATTTATTTGTTCTTGGCAACTACGAAACTCCTTTATGTATGTATGTATAAATCTTTTCCGTTTTTGACTCTGAGCATTTGAGCAAATCGATGGTGCTCCGGACGCGATTCTCACATTTACGAGTGCTTACATGAAAAAGATTATGTTTGTGGGGAAGATTTTAGTCAACCTGGATCAGTGTAAAACAGGAAGCCAGTTCGGTGAATCGAGCACGGAAAAGGGTGGATTTGTCGACCTTTAATGATCATGGTTTCGTTTAGAGACTTGTTGGCCCAAAAGCGCTTCCTGCATGTGTGAAACCTGTGTTGTGGGATTAATAGAAAATGTTAATGATTGTGCATCCCTTAAGCAAAACTCACTGTAACGCGAGACAGTGTGCTTAGGACAAGGAAGAATGTAGATCTTACCGGTGTTAGCTCGAATCATTTGACGTCATTCGAAGGACGTCTCATAGAAGTCATTACGTCTCACTGGTAGGAGTTCTTGAATTCAATTTGTTCGTGTCACATTATGGATTTAAATCTACTCTTGATCTCACAATGTTTCGAAACAGTGAGTTCTTCGAATGTTAAACTCATGATCTGTTTTTGAAGAAATTCCATAGATTCATTCCCAGAAATTTTCCTAGCGCAGTGCGAATTCTGCTGTCTCATTTTCCACTCTAACCATTTGAGATCGAATATAGGAATTTTTCCTCAATAAATTTGCATCTATGGGTTTAGATTTCTATGTAGGTGAAATATATTACGGCTACGTATTTGCTATTTCATATCTGTGCAAGATAAACATTAGAAGCACAAGAAAAGTATGTGTAGCAAGCTCTATTCAAGTCTGTATAATGTTTGTGCACACCCTCATTTCCCACAGTTAAGCCAACATTTTCTCACAGAAACGTCAGATATTTTCCAAAACAGAACATGTAGACCAAGTGAAAACCTCCTAAATTTTATAGTTTTTAGTTTGTTACCATTTTCTTGCACTGCTGACACATCCGCATCCGGGGCCATATGCAGTGACTGCAATATCTTTTCCTTTCTTTCCATTCAGGTTGTTTAAAAATAATAAGGATAAAGCTCCCGGCGTTGATCAATCCCTGAGGGATGCGCCATGCATTCGACTTCATTAAGCATCGTTTGGAGGTGATTGAATACACATCTGGCCTTAACAATGTCTCGCGGTGGCCTACCGATGTCTCGAGCCAATGGCGCTGTTCTCCTAGACAAGTCTGGTACCAATTTGTCGACCTTGGAGGGATGGAAGGCTTTGTGGGCCCTGGGCGCGGGAATCGGTATCATGAAATCGTCGTTTTCTATCTCAGCAATCGCGAGGTTGTTAAACAACAAACAAACATTGTTATGTTGTTTCTATTATTTACTAACTATTATATGTTGATATTGTTGTATTGATATTGACATACTGTTTACCGGATGGACCCGGATGGTGTAGTGGTGAAGTGCGCTGCTCCCCGGTAAGGACAACAGCGCGTGTTCGTTCCCCACTGCATACACCTGTGGTCCAGAGTTTTGCAAATATCTCAGCACTTCATACGAGTTATATTTCACAACATACCCTGCCATTAAGAAGAAAAAGGCAGTAAATAAAAGAGTTAAGATACTGATTTGTTGTTGGTGCTAGTTTTTATCAACGGACATCAATATATCATATTCATTATTCATTACTAATATTCATCAATATCACTTTTTTTATTAGCAAAATATTACACGATATATATACGTTGTGTAATTAGAACAGTGTACGCTAAAATTTTGGCAGTGCTTATCCTGTAACATTCCTCTACTTCTCTGATATGTTTGCTTTCAGACAACTATAATATGTCATAATAGCTCAATGGATCGCATTCACAATCAAATCCGCGGAGAAAGTGCGATCATTGAGAAGGATTGAAATGCCTTTGCATTTTCAACATGCTCTCAAATGATCTTTCTCACCTCGATCCGTAAGCGATAATAATAAGTGTTGTTCCTCTAGAAAACCTATAGAATGATTTATCTTTCATTGTCTTGAATAGACCACATAGATTTTCATTTCAATATGCCTAGTGGATTATAATTAGCGCTGAAGATTTCTTGGCAACGAAATTTCCCCTAAAATCTTTTAACATAAAGACATAACTACGAATCGGCTACTCATCACTACGACCACTTCGTTTCATAAGAGACTATGCACACGGTAGATATAATAAGGAGATTAATCCAAACTGTGTTCAACAAAAAATAACTCTCGTTTGCTGAGCCCTGAAGATATCCGGATAAAGGATAGAAGGATAAAGCGTTCAGTTGATTATTCCCTGAGGGATTTGCCATACATTCGACTCCATTCGTAGCATCGTAGAGGTGATCGAATACTTATTTTATCTAAAAAAAAGACTTACAGAAACCTGCTGACGTATGCCCTACCAGTGTACAGACCCGGAATCGTGGTTACTGGAGTCGAACCAAAGACCGTGTGTGTATTGCGGAGTATTTCTAACTACTGCGCTACTCGCACCTCCAACCACGGATGAAATTTGGACTCTGTCCCCTTTTTTCTTTTCTGAAAAAACTCCTCAGATGCTGTAACGTGAATACCCTTGTTAGTTGAAGCATATCTGACACACGAATAAATTTTGTTGGCGTGTTGCTATGGACGTTCGTCAATATGTGATGAGCGGATAATCGGCTAATTCGATGACAACATCACTATAGATCCTAGATTGCCCGAAGAACATGAGAGGCGGCGATTACTTCTGATAGGTTTTGAAACATTAGTGTGATTACGTAGGTTTTTAAATCTTGAAAAAGCATCATAATAAGTCTTTTTAACTGCTTAGACTTATTGATTTATTGACCAACTGACTGACTGATTTACTTATTAGTGAGCTCGTTAGTTCACAGGTTTTCAGTTCCTTATTTGAGATCGAAAACGAAAAGCCTTTATTTAATAGAAGTTAAGCATTGTGATTTCGTCTGCAGCTTCAGTTTAACTGGGTTTAATGCCGATTGGTGTTTCTCAAATCATTATTATTGAAGGATGATTGCTGCTGGTACCGTTAGGGCAAAAAAAAGCCGGCTGAGAAAAAGGCAAAGCAACGGCCTCGATTGTGGTGTGGATAGCACGCGATCTCCTAGAAAGGGTAATCACGGGCTCGCAGTACGTCTGGGCTCGGAGTTTTGCTCATATCTCAACATCCCTGAAGTTTTAGTTCACATCATAACCTGCTATTAAAAAAAAGTAGGTAGAAAATAGAAATGGAAATACTATATTTAATGTATTTTAATGTTTCGATATTGTGTCAAGTTCACTAATAGATTCGAGTATGGTTTGTGAATAACATTGTATTCCACTGTTCCACGGTTTAAGCCCATTCCATTGCCTTTCATAGAGAGGTTTTGTATAATTGTCTCTTAGTTAAATAGGCACTTTTCTCCCCGCAAAAAGTAGTTCAGTTCTATTAATGCTTCTTTTTCTAATAGTTCACGCGCCGAGTTGTCAGTGAACACTTATTCTTTCTTCCCCATTCTACACCTACTCTGCCTGTTTTTTCTTCCCTTTTGGAGGATTAACGGACTTATTATGCACATTTTCAGAGTAGCTTCAAGCGAAATTTAACCGAATGATCATGATATTTACATTTAGTTGGAAGGAAATGCTATATTCTCCCACTTCCTAACGGTGATATTGAATAAACATCAGCGTTGGCACCACTATCTTCATGATGTCATCGTAGAACGTGTGACTAACCAGAACAAAATTAGTTTTTGGATATACTCAGAATATTGGTGGCTATTTACAAATGTTGAGGGCGCATGTAGTGAAGTAGTTGGGTGGTGCCATTCAATGGCGGTCGTTGGTACAATCCCGCTTTCCAATCTCATCAAGCCTTCCACCTCTCTGTGTTCTACAAGTTGGTACTAAGCTTGTCTGAGAAGATAAAACAAAAACACTGACTTTAACACACCAGTAGGCCACCACCGGTCATTCGATAGGCCAGTTATGTGTTTAATTACCACTAATGATATTTCAAGAAGTGAATGGTGTTTTATCATTTAATCCTTCATTTACAAGCATTGTGTAAGGCAATGGTACTACAGCCGAAGAGAAAAAGGGGAGAAAAGAGGTGGGAAACTCAATATTGTCCATAGCTTTCGATTCTTTGTCTCATACTATTTATGAAAGCTTGAATATAAGAGAAAAACCCTGAATATTTTAAAATGTGAATACAAATTTCATTCTATTTTCAAGTTATGGGAGATCGAAGACAAATTCCACCTCGTTTCCATTCTCACGACGTTATTCCTCGTTCTAACTATGCAAATTGCCAATAACTAACGAAGCGACTTGTGATGAAATTAGATGGGAATCATGGTGTGAGGCTTGTTCGCGGTACTATCACGGGGCATTTTTAATTGCACTAAAGTGAAACAAAGAGACCCGTCCATTTAAAAATAAGCTTTTACCTTGGTTGATTTAATCGTTCGCATATCATAGCTCAATAATTGTGCGCACTCTTCTGTTCGGCTGCTGTATAGCTAATATGTGAATGTACGATGAATTCATTTCACAAAAACTTGTATGAACCTATAGGTTGTATGCAAAGCTCCTTCATCTCTTCCCAACAGTATTTCGAATAATTTCATGACACGTTTTTAACAATCATTTTCTATTTGCTTTTGTTCCTTTTATCTGCGGAAATCTTTTTTCAGATTATGGTGATGTCGGTAAGGTACCTCTCGCTTATCCATAATTAGAGTTCTGCTGCGAATATGGTAGTAGGTTAAAGCATTCAGTAAACCCACTACTTTTGTTTTTCAGCATAAATTTGAACGACCATCTATCACCGCGTGAAAAGCCAATGAATGCTTATCTTTAGACGTACATTGAAATCTATTACGGATTCTTTTTAATGTTTCGTAGTTCAAACTCGGTTTGATAGGGTCTGCGTGGGATTTGTTTCAAAAGGTCCAGTTGTAGAGCTTTAGGGGTGGCGCACAGTCGATGTCGACGTAGTTGAAATCTGGTCAGCCAATGTCTAGCCTGAATAGAAAAGTATTGTGTGAGCTGTCAAACCATACGGATGAGCGCCTTCATCTCACCGGTTCTTCCCCAAAAATGGTGATGCCGTCACCAGAACGACGCAAATTATATAGAAATTTTTCGCTAGTGCGTAAACACTTAGTCGCAGTAAAGCGACAGCACCACAGAGCTTGTAAATAAATTACTGCAAGCAGTGCATCAAAATCCACCTTTTCAGAAAAATGAAATCTAGATAACCTACATTTCCTATTCTCCCAGTAGTCAGCGGAAATCTCTAGCGCTTGCCTTGCATTTGGGTGGAACATTTCAGCCTTTTTTCGACAAAAAGTGAGGTAATGATTGCCCAAACTTCTTGAAATGGAATAGGTGCAGTCATTTTGGATGAAAGCATGAAATCTTCCGTGCATGATTATCAGTTGGCACACAAACGGAAACCAATTATCATGTCTTCGTTGAGCACGTTTAAATTCAATATGGTTGGACATCCATAGCGATATGGTCTTCAACAGAGACATTGCTAATCAACATTCGATAGACAATACATGACAGAAGAAAACACGAATGCGGCACCTTAACAATGGCGTTTCCACATTGTTAGCCGCGGAGCACTCTGGGAACGTAGTTGTTATTGATCAAAACTTGCTTTCGGATTAGACAGTAAACGATGGTTAGTTCAATGGGTATTATCACCTACGTCCGACATTTAAGGGCAATTTTTACGCTACGAAAGCCAAAAAAGATGCGAGCTTCTTAAATTCCACAATGAAGCATTGTTGTTTTGTCTGAGACCTTACTAGTAGTTGATTATTATTTTTCTTCTAATCACTAGGAGAAATCAGTCATTCCATAGAGAGCGTAGATATGAGAAATATCTAAATAGGTTCAACATAGGTTGACGAACACCTAGGTGCTGGCACCACTGTGGTAGGTTGGTAGACGACTATATATGTATATAATATATATAAGGGTGGATATCTCAGTGGTAGTGATGCCGATCCTCTCTAGCATAGTGCTGGTTCGATTCCGTCCCAGGCTCACCAACCCTCTCATTCCTCCGTGGTCGCGAAATTGGTACCAGACTTGTCCGGGAAAAATCGATCTCTGCAATCCAAGTGCGAATGCTCCAACTCGCCTATCTCAAGTCTCGGGAAAGAATCGACTCGACCAGCGTTCTACGATATTCAAGATGAAATGGAAATCTTCAAGCAGCAGCCGAGAGCACACGTAAAAGTTGGAAGACCTTCGCGGATGATGGATGCGAGAAAATTAATCGAATGTGAGGAGTGCTGAGATCTGCACAGTGTATGTGAACGGGGGTCGTATAAAATAAAAGTAATAAAAAGTGTGTGTATTTATATACTCCTAGCGCGACAAAGGACGGTTTATTCTGAAACTCTACCATTTAATCACTCCCTCACATGACCCACCTATCGAAAAATGATGGTCTATTTTCGTAAAACCGGCGTCGTTCGCTACGCGCTGGTAGCGACTGGCAGACGAGTTGTACCAATTTCCTAGGAGACATAAAATTAGGCACCGTGCCATGCGGCAGCCACTCAAAATTGAACGCCTGCCCTATGTGTGAATGAAGAAGGCATTGACAAAGAATGCCAATACACTTACATGTACTCTTTCATATCGTTCGAAAGTCACGCCCTTTGTTTTCAAGGAGTAAAATCAGAATTACTTATTATGTGGTAGACAAACTGACCATAGGTGATCCATCACCGAGATTACTAAGAATAAAGGGTTTCTTATAAAGCTGATCACTTCACGTTACCGGAACCAGCAGAACCAACTCGGCAACTCTTATGCGTGACAGGACGAATGGTGGACTTGCTAGAGCTTGCTCTATTCGGCCAACATTTAATGGCGTGGCAGGTGATAAATGTGACTAATGTAATAGATTTATTGCTTAGTGTACGTAATCGTAAGAAAATCAAGATATCATTTTATTCCGCGAGTACCTAGGAAACGGAGTTTTTCACAGCATTTAATAATAATCAAAAAGATATTGTTTATCGTTGAAATCATTTGCAGAATTCATTAGAGACGCTAGCGTGTCGATCAACATCTTCCACCCCCGTCTCCCACGATCTTTGACACTTCAATGTTTTCAATTCCTATTCGATTTCCTCACTTGGATTTGAACAACATCGTGAAATGATATTTCACCTCGTCGGTTTTTCATTATTTCCCCAAAGAACATAATTTAATGCATTTTTGCTGAAAATTGTGCAACAGTCGAAAGAACTTTTTCTACTTTCACCAACTCCAAAGGTGTTTTCAGAACTCAAATTGTTCGAAAAGTAAGCGTTTGCCAGTGAATTTGGAATCTCGAAATCTTTTGAGTTATTTCGAATATTGCTGGCACCATGTTCATAAAACACAGGCGAGCTTTCTATTGTTCCAGCGTCCACAGGGGAATTTTTACAAACTTGTGCTGCTTTCGTCGCTCATTGTGGATGTTGCGGTAAAGGAACACAGTGTTATGAAATCCACCATTGACGAATCGAAAAAAAGCGGGAAAGGATTTTTATAATCCTGTAGGTCAGTATATCTCATCCGTACCACTTCCTCATGTGGAGACACATTTACATCTCTCATGCACCATACGTCATAACCGGCATTTGAAAAGGACAGAAAAACTTCCGACTGCATATGAAGTGGCGAGGATAATTCTTCACCACTATGATTTTCACGCATAATCATGAATCTATTGTGCACGTAGCGCATTAGTTAGAGGATCCCTGCAATGCATACTGGATCGTTAGTTCGATCCCACATTCAGGGAAAACATGCCCTCCATCCCTTCGGGCTCGACAAATTGCTACCAAACTTGTTTGGGAAAGTAAAAACGTTGCCTTTACGCATCGATTTGAAACACGAACTCTGGCCAACTCGAATTCATATCGAAGCTCTTAAATACTGATCAACGAACTCCATTATTGGAATGTAACTCTCTTTGTAAACGGTGTTTGGGAATCGCTAATAAGTGTATTCCTGACAGTGTTGTAAAACCTTTGGCAATTTGTACTTTTGTAGTAGGTAAGCGACTTGATCGCGTATCTTAAAAAAGATGTAACTTTGCTTGTTAACGTTCTAAATATAACATTGGAAAGGTTATGTATACCCTTGGAGGAATAGTGCTAGGTTTCATCAACAGGTTCGTGGAGTGCTTAATTACTCGAGTACTTTGATTATCGAAAAGTTGTCGGGGCTATCGGAGTACCGCTATCTCTCGTTATGTGTTCAAAGCTAGGTAATGAAT